>LUCH01000218.1:97477-115211 GCA_013368495.1 Paragonimus heterotremus | reverse complement strand
TCTCTGTGTGGCTTATTTGTTCATCAGTGCATAGTAAATGATATATCGGTTGAATACTGGCGATCTTTTACAAAACTCCCTCTAGATGGGTTTGAGAAACCTACAACATTTATGAGTTTATGAATCAGCGTCGTTGTTACAGAGATGTCTTAGGCTGCAACTTGAAACCATGTAATATAGTACCCCTCACATTCGCATATTTGGCATCTTCCTACGGAAGATATACTACTCTTTGTATTCATACTTAATTAAAATAGGCGAAGCTTCAAACATGTTACTGCTTAAAAATTCAAAACTTCTTCACATCGATGCAACAAACAAAAAGTAGGTTGTCTCTTAAAAAGCAGACATTCCAGTCTGGAGTGAATCACGGAACTCTTAACCCGACATTCATAATTTTCAGTTCTTGACTCTCACTCTCTCCAGGCGAGCATACTAGCATCCAAATATATGCACCTTGTTGCCTAAACATCATTCACTTGTCCAGTACAAATGGTTCAACTTTTCAAAAAACACAGTCCGCATTGGAACACTTGCCGGGAAAGAAAGCATAGCTTACTGTGTTAGGAAAAATAAGTATTTTGGCATCTGCTGAGGAGTAACTCAACTGTTGAGATGTTACAAATCCCGTAAATAATTTAAATCAATTCTTTGCTGTTTGGCACAAAATGTCGAGGTGACAAAGTGTGACGGTGCTATGATCAACGTCGAAGAACTAGGGTATGAATAGCCTGAAATATGTTATTTATAGGGGATAACAGAATATGACTGAACGTCAACTGCTTGAGTGTAATTATTCTGAAAAACCCTAAAGAACTTGTCCAATCTGGTTATACAACAAACCAGCAAATGGTTATCATGTGAAAAAAGATGTCATCCAGCAAGCACACGTGTACGATGGAGACTGTATACTTCGATGATAAAACGGAAACTCATTGTGGATGAATGAATGCACCAATAACGCACATGTGTGAGCACTGCTTCGGAGAAGCAAAATATACCCATCGGCCGTCAAGTTGACTATCGTCAATAGAATGAAAAGCACAGCAAACAAGCTGCACCATAAACATACGGATACTACCGTGTGTAGCATACCAATGTTGTTTACGCAGATACGACTTATTATCTGTAGGTTTGTATTCCTTCAAAATGTACGTTGATTAGAAATGAAATCTCTTCAACAATCAAGAAAATCTAGGTGGCGTAATAAAGCAAACTTTGCTCTCCCATATTACTGCACAAGCAATTCATTTCAAGGAAGACCATGTCGTTCTAAAATACTTTATTTTCTCACTGTCTGGTATTTTCACTCAAAAAACATATGGAGTGTCGTCTGCGAGCCGTTCGCTCGTCGACTACAGCTAGTTTTGACTTGTAAAACGCTTTTTTTTTTAAATATGTCCAAGAGAATTTACAAATTTTGAAATGGACAATATATTGGTTCCAGTTGGCTGCAGTTCAGCTGTTGACAGAGCAAAATGCATGTGGGACAAACTAGCTCATCAACTTCCTGGTACTCCTGATATGTGCGTCATACAAGAAAAAGTAGCGGATAACTGGATTGTTACTGAGGACATATATGAAGAACAATGACAAGAATTGTGGTGGAAAGCCCGTTGAATACTAGCTACATTATAGTACAGGTTCACTGGCCCGGTGGCAACCGATTACTCAAATCCTTACAAAGACGTTGACGATAAACGAAAACTCAGTGGAATTCCATCGCTCACTAATTATCACAAAACACAGTTGGTGTCGAGGGCAGATAAACAAGTGTCGCGATTAGTATCTGGAAAACGGTAACAATACGATGCGAAAAAGAAAATGGTCGTTAAAGACGGATTCCTAGCTGGTATGAATTACGAATCGACCTAATATTGTATAACCAGCTTTCGGGTGCAGACGACTCACTGGTTATCTTCGATGTCTTCAGCTTTAACGGTAACTGCGAGTTGGCTTTCGAAATCAGAACGTTGCAGGCATCTTTACGTACTCGGCTTTGCATCGGCTGTTACCACTGTGTCTACCGAGTAGGAGTAAATTGATGAACTATGATCTAAACAGCAAAAGATCGACCTAACAACCTTATCTGGTGACAGAGGGGATCGAGTTTACCTGTCACCCAGGCATGCAGAAAGAGAAATACTTGGGAAGCTTACGGCCGAATCTAAGCAGTTGGCTTGAACTTCAACAATCAGAACTCTATTCCATGGCACACTGCATAAGCAGGCGATGTAAAGAAGTTTTCGTCAAAAGCGCCACTGAAGAACTTTGAAGTAATAAGCTAGTTTGATTTTTAATTTCAAAACAAGACACGCTTCAATTTATATGCACATCGTAATTACGTACATGTACATAAGCAGTCATATCTGAATGAATGATCAAACTGCGAGAGAAAATCTGGTGTTCATATAATCACGAAAAGTGATGCATTCATTCCTCTGTTTAAAAATTTGTAACTACTAAGCACAGTAGTTTCGACCTTAAGACTGTTCATGACCAACTTTTTTTTTATATCATTAAATTGTTAGCTGTTTTGTTATCATATACCAAACTTTCTTCTAGTTTAACTGACTCTGCTTGTTTTTTGTCTAGTACCCGAACTGTACAAAAGCATTTTCCCGTTTGGAGAATCTGAAAATCCACATCCGTTCGCACACTGGAGATAGACCGTTTGTATGCCAACGTGAGAGCTGTAACAAAGCTTTCTCAAACAGTTCTGATCGCGCCAAACATCAGCGAACTCATGTACATACGGTAGGTTTAATGAAGAAAAACAACGTAGATGTATCACAGTATTTGAATTTGTTTTCTCCCAAGGAGTTTCAAACGCACAGCCTGTGGGTATTTTCTTATCTGTTTAATTTCATTACGTGAAATATGACATAAATCCACGGCCTTTTTGTTTTGGTTACAGATACTGTTCTCTTGATCACAAAATTTAGTGTCGATTGGACCAGAGCGTAAAGTACACTTTCTTATACATGTCAGTCATGACTCCACTGTTGGAATGACTACATTTCGTCCCGCGATCGGCACGCACTCACATCTAGTCACGGGGACACCAAAAACCTAGACGTGGATACTCACTGTTGCACCCATGCCTATTTTGTATCACACCGTTAATCACTCAGTGGTCTTCTTTGATGTAAGCACACGAAGAATATGTTCCCAATGCTTGAAATCAGCCGCTGTATGCACGGAATGCACCCATGAATACGTACAAATTGGTCATTGAAAGAGGTATTTGCTTATAATGCATCGCTTACCAATACCATAGAGAGCTAGTTGTGGTGGTGCAAACAGACGAAGTGAAAAAAATAAAGAACACGGAGTCGTTGATCACGGGATTCTTCTGGTATACAGTAAGAGGTTTCCAGCCAAATGAGCCCAAACACCTAGATTTTGCTGTCTCCGGAAAGAATAGCTGTGAGGATACAGTTCCGTCATTACTTTCAGACTGATTTTGACCGGCTTCTTAAAGACACCTGACATGTAATTGTCCAACATTAGGGACAACATAAGAATAGAGGGAACGACCGATTTCAACTGATTATCCAGGGTAACAGTGACAGTTCTGAAAGGACGCTTCCAGGTCGAACGGAAGACGCTCCAACGTAGTTTGGCTGATGCCTACGGACATCCACGATCAATAGCGATCAGTGTTAACCCAAAGTAGACAGGTGAACAAGTGATTGCCATAAGAATGAGTGGAATGGAAATTGATAACAACAGACGATTTTCTTGACGGTTCAGTCTACCACAAAATCCGTTAGTGTCCGACTAAGAAGTCACTTAAGTGAATAGGTGGCTGAAGTTGAATTGTATTCGTAATCATGTCGTCAACTGTAAGGCCTGTTGGGATATACTTGGGGAGGTTGGCATACCGGCGTTAAATGTAACTACTGAAGAGATGTGCGAGATAAACTTTGCTCATACTAGTATAGTCATTGGTTAACTTCATTAGATAGACACAATATATCAGGGATCCCAACTTGTTTTCTAATAAAAGAAGCTTTTTTAGTTGGACTCGTAAAAATAGTTTAGATTGAGATAACTAGAAAAAGTACACTAGTTGATTGTTTAACGAAGTCAAGTCAAACCAGACCAGCGCTTTATACGTTACGAATATGAGATCAAGTATCAGGTGACACTACTATATGTGTATATTCAGGAATGGCAAATGATTCGTACGACTGCAAACAAGAGTGCCATGAAGCAAGTTGAAAGGGTGTATACCTAGGATTGTTGATATATAAGAAATGTTTAGAGTGTTTGAGCAGTTTATCAAAACAATCGGTTAGGTAATCAAGAAATCATCGGCATTGTTTCAACCCCTTCATATAGCTACGAAAATCCCAGTTTCTGGACTTGCTAAAACAAACCATATAAAATAAATTGAATTGTAATTAATAAATCGTTATTCACAAACGCATCAATTCAGCAAATCGCCGTTTATTTGTGTAAATCCATTTCTTTGCCTATAGTAGTAATCCCTGCAATAACTAGGTATCATTCGTTTGTATGCATAAAACGTGCGATTAGAAGTTGGAAGACCCTGATTAGTATCATTTTGGAGCTGTGTAGCAGTACCGTTTCTGGTTTGTTTCTAACATTGATTGCGTAGCGGATCTTGGTGGGTGAAAATAAACGGTGTATCGAAAAAGCCATAAATTTTTTGAAGACTCAACATTTAAAATTTTTTCCACACTCACAGCAACATGTTGCAGCCTGATCTTTCAAACAGCTGTGAAACGAAGTCAAACGGTGGTCTGTAATTTTTGTAGGTCTGTGTAACAAAGCTATCAAATGGCACTGTCAAGTGTAATCTAGAAGGAAGCAGAAGTGAACATTAGTTGCAGTTGTCAGGTCATTAATGTGGTTTAGTTTGTATTCACTTCAAATCTGCGGCTACAGTTACCTAGAGGATATAGCAAGGCTCATTCGGTAAACTGCTTTCGAACGACCAGAACATTGCAGTGAAACTATAGCAGTAAAACACTATTCAAACAAAACTACTTTGGGACTGTCAAACGTCACACCGAAAAGCATGTGTCAAGTCGATTAACTACGTACGACAGTTTGGGTCAAATAAGTAAGTTTTAAAAGCCAAGTACAGTGCACCAATGTGCATAACTCTGAGGTTTATCTGAATTTGTCGTGCTACTTAATTAGAAGAAAATAAGGGCTGGAATATGGGGAAAACCTTGACTTCGCGGAACATTCAGTATACATACTCAATAGATCGCTGCGGTGGATGAGCCAGTTCGTTCCCACTTTGTAGCAGCTCATTCTGATTACAAACAAAATGACTGTCCCACTGGGATTATCTGTGTAGACATCAATGATTGATGTCGATCACGCGATTACAATTGAGTTCATCAAACAGTTTCAGTAAACTGAATTGTTTGTTTGTTAGTACCAAATACGCTGGAGTTAATAAGCCTATTTTTATCGTATGCGATTGGTGGAATACGAGATATTGTGATTTTACGATAAAAACTACGCGAGATTCATATTATTGTACAGCAAAAGACCTAGCAAAGCAATCCGCATGAATTTACTATGACAAACTTAGTGATTATGTTCTCGTGCATCGTACTAAAGAGTTGGTCCGCATGTGACGAAGGTTATTGCACTGGTGCCTCCTTACGTGGTGTTGTGAAGCATCTCGGCTAGTCTCTTACTGTTCGTTCCATCCAACGTTTCACAGTCGTGCACGATTGTGTCCACAGCTCATCTTCCCTTCTTCTGAGGTAGTTTTAGCCATATATATTTTTTTCAAGAGAGACGTTCTGTTAAATTTTTGCAGTTCATGTCATCTGGAACTGCTTATCTGAAAACTTCGATGAGCGTGTTTCTTAAGATGGAATCATGATTCACAAGTTCGTCTTTCATATTTCACTCGATCAGTGAGTGATTTTGTCTTTTCTACTTAGAACGCCGAACTTGAAAAAATTGTCTGGCGGATTAATGAAGGTCATAAGCAAAAACAAATGAGAAATGTGTACTAATTGAATAATCCGTATTAATCAAATAATGTGTAAGCTTAAAAAATATCTAACATTAAATTAACTTGGCTTCGGCTAGATGTGAATCACCGTCAAAAATAGGAGGTAACTATGGTAACAACAGAGTTTGTTCTTAAATGGTTTGTTCACATATCGACACAATCTAGCAGTTGAGCAGTTCATCTTATACGTCCAGGCTGGTCATTGCAAACTGAACTGCCTAGTATTATGAAATAAAAAAATCATCTCAATTGAACAGTTAGAACAGGAGAACTAATAGACGCAAGCATTTCGTACTGACTCATCAGTACAAAATTTACCGTAAAGTGAAACGAACGAATAAAACAGTTAAGGGAGTGGGCTGGATAGTCAATCGGTAGGCTTAGGGATATCGTTAAGTACAGGGCAGGTTTTTCTAACCACACAAAGCAGGTTCCAGTCGATTGATTTCGACCATCTCAGCAAACCGTAGGAATCTTGGATTGGAATGAAGTAAAAGGATTCTGATAGCACAAACTGCGGCGATAAGGTGATCAGTGATCCGGGTGTGTCTTGTGATTGTGGAAGCCTATTGCTAGTATTTCCACGACATTGCCGTTCTTCTGTAATACGAAGTTCTGCACCTATTCAGACAAAGGTTCCTTCACTCTGGAGATCAAGCACCTCTCCATTCTGCTCATTTAACATTCTCTGCAATTATATATGAATTTTTAGATACCATGTAAAATGGCACTAACAAGCTGATCCACTTTGATTGAAGGCACAGGCACCGTCTGTGTCCGAACGTTAAGTGTTTGTTTAATCCGATTCATTAATCATTGCTTTGCTTGATGCATGTTGTAACCAACTATAAAAGACGTTTCTGTACACACCTTATATTTTATCATAGTGACCATCTCCTCGGGAGCTAGTCTCAATCTACTTTGCGTTTTATGAACAATTTCGGATATGTATTAGATTGTAGAACAGACGTGTTCAAATCTAACTCACCCGCAAGTCTATCCTGTGTACTGAATCGTCTTGCGCGTGTGAACTGTGTGTATTTGTGTTGGGCCGGTGTGAAACTACTAAAGTTTAGATGTTGACCGAACCATGTGAATTTCCTATAAACAGCCCTTTCGATAAAGCCATCTTCTCTTGACTTACGAGCATGTTTAGAAACAGCAAACAATTATCAGCCTCAGATTCATATTATGTTCAGTTTGGGATGACAACTAGCAGAGCGCCGCACTAGGTAATCTTTTGCTTGTTCGGACCAACCAAATACTACTGGATTATTGACGTAACGTTTTTAGTATAATATACTAACTGTGTTTGCGGCTAGCTCTTGCTAAGTCCTTAACATAAAGAATCCTATTAAGATGTGCCCTAGTGAACTTCCCATGGCAACTCACTCTGTTTTGCAGTGGCAGCGATCAAAAAAAGAAGCTGACGTTTTCAGTGTTTACCAGTGGTAATGTTAAGCAGAGACAATGTTGTTCGTAAAATTTATTAAAGCATCCCATCATCTTATTCTGTAGTAGGGTCTTTCTGTAATCACCACCCGAATTTTGTAGGAAACTTGAGTGTCTCGTTGAAAAAATAATTCGAACATTATTTTGTATGATACATGAAATGGAATACGTCAGTAGTATGAAAAGTCACCGTTGAAACAGAATTGTTTGGAGTAATTGTTTAGTTGAGCTGCCGATCATTAACTGCAAGCTGACAATAGGTTGAGGGAACAGACAGTTTTGCATATTTTCCGGGATCGACTGCACACTGGATGAGAATGTAAGAGGCTCCAATCTTCCAACTAAGATGATGTGTATCTATTATTAGGCAGTTAAAAATATAATAGTTTCTTTATACATTTTTGTCCCTGGTTTGCTTCCCTGTGCAATCAGTCTGATCGTTTCCGAAGCTGCAAACAAGGATTGACAAACCGCGTGACAGTTCATTTTTAGACTGATATTCCAGACAACCTAGAGGATGTCGAGAAGAAAAGTATTGTGTCTAACAGAATCAATGCACTTCACTTGAGTTTGTGAGCTTTCAAGTCCTTGTTTATGCTTGAAAAAACGTCCTCAAAATTTTGTAAAGCCATTTGGGATAGTAGAACAGAAAGGTATTGGTTTATGCCGTTCTAGATGATACTTGGATTCCGTTTCAAGCTAGATAGTATACATATCCAAGGTTACCAGTTTTACGTTCAAAACTTGCAACCTATATATTAGGCATAGCACAACTTTTCCGCAATATCTGCCTTTTTATTTCCTTTGTTTTGCTCTCAAAGAAGCCATACGCCTGCCAAGTTCCCGGCTGTAACAAACGCTATACGGATCCGAGTTCTCTTCGAAAGCATTCGAAAACCCATTGGGTCGCTGATTCATTGAAACCTGACAACACTCAAGGAAGTGCACACACTCGAGTGATATCACCGAAAGATCCACTTCAGAATTCCTGTGGTGAATCAAAGTGGTTAAGGCATCACTTCGATACATGTCGTGAATTCGCTTGGTCATCGGAAAGTGTTTGGACTCCTTGCTTCAGCAGTCATACCCAACTGTACAGACCCGCCGTGTTAGTTCAGCCGCCCGGTAACAACCTGGGTTGTAGGAAAGCAAAGAGCGACGCGTTCCCCCAAACAAACCTATATTCGGAGCAGTCAGTTCAGTTTACAGGAGCTACTCCCATACCACAGGTAGAACGAGTATATTTTGTTAACTTGCAGTCAGTTTGAATGACTCACTAATCTGTGGCTATTAGCTTAGACAGTTGTGGATTTAATTTGCACCACTCGCAAGTTATCTTAGTTTCTTTATGCAGATAGTCATTTAGGCTAGCTGACTGCGAGTTGGCTTATTATACATGAATTTCGTTATTAGTCGAGTTAACGGATAGCGCACACTTGTTCGCGGCTTCGGATTTGAACGCTGGCTGCGTAGCTAGTAGGGTGGATATGTTACTCGATTAGTTTCTTATATTGTAAGTTTGTATAATTGCACAAAACTTCCAGTCACACTTTCAAACGATAGTGAGGAGTTCCAAAAGCTGTACTGCTAGGTGCGGGCATCAACCCACACATGATGTAAATTATCAGTCTTACGTAGGTCCAGAAAGCCAGGTAACGGGTGTAGTCAATTCTCAGAGCAGCCCATGGAAGACTGAAAGGGCAGTGGCACATGGTTGGCCCATTAAGGTAGTGATCATTAGGTTAGTTTTGAAAATGCAAGTATTTCGGTTGTATTCGGCAACGCAACAAGGAAACGTGTCGTTAATTAGTTGCACCAACTAGTAACTTACATCCTAAACCATAGATAATAAAATAATAGTGTTGTTACTAATGACAGTAATGGAGGTAATAATGATTGCAGCCGATAGCGGAACAACGGTGGTTGAGAGGGGTATCTAACTGTCACGCAACACTGACAAGTAGGGTAGCCTTTGGGTTAAAATAACATTTGTGTAAACTCAACTAATAAACGTTAAGGTGCGTACACTTTGGAGGAAACGACCAAGCCACAAGTTCCTCACTTGGGCACCAGCCATTACGTCACAATCGACTCAGACAAGTAAGGACGCCGTTCACTAACAGTTTTATCCTCTAGTGCCTTCAAACGTAGACTAACTGAGTAGCCAAAACAGTTGGTTGGGATTATAACAAAATCTACCATACCCAAAGAACAAGCGCTATGCTAGTTTACTATTAATAAGTCACTAGCTGTTCTTCTATCTTCTTATCTCTAACAAGCTGGAGACTGGGCAAACTGCATTCAGTGGATAACGATGTGTTGGCACTTTTACTACACGGCCTAACGTTTTCAATTTATACTTTGTAAGATTAAGAGCAAAAACCCGCCTTTTAAATTCATGATTGTTCAACTGCTGATGCCATCCGCAAGAATCGATGAACAAAATATTCCCTACGATTTACACAGTCGTCCAGTAATCGTGAGTTTCAACCGCTCTAACTGTAATTTAATAAATGAAATCCATGAATTAGACAGAACACTTGGTTGTATTCAAATATACCTCAAACTTTTATTTACTGATATAACGGTAGATGTAACTTTTCCAGTTTAATTTCCAACAACTCAACCCTTCCGCAAACAACTCCCGAAAATCAAAAGCCCATCGATAAATAATTTGGACTTGCGAATATGGACTACTATGTCGGAGTAAACGTAACTGTGATTAATTATTGACTGTCTTGAAGTCTGTTTCCAATGTCTTAAAACATTATGTACGCCCAGACGTGAGTACGTTCTCAGTGAAGCGCGCTCACAGCTCTTTGTGATAAAAAAAAATAATCATGTGATATGTAAGCACTCTGGACTCTAATATAGAAAACAACCGACGAACTAGTTGATCTAACCTTATTCTGCATTTGTTACTTCACGAATCATACGAATACACGCTGGCTGATAATCTGTTCGGCTGTCCACATCTAGACGTGAGCATTCTAAATACTATTCGAGTTCAGTAATTTCGTAAATAGAACAGCAGTTGTTTGACGAGTGCTGTATTTGGGCTCAGAACCAAATTATGAGAGGTACTATATGGAATGTTATATTACGAGGGAAGTTTGTTTTTAGCCTCCGTGCTAGGCAATTACAGAAATCAGTCAGGCATGATTTGCTTCGTTCTGTTCATCAATGGAATGTATTTTGACTGATAATACAAAATGTCACATAGAACACTTATTTCAAGGATCCGATTTCGAAAGCTGGATCATAACTGTCTTCTGCCTACTTACATTTGGAAGATATCGCGCCTGAGGTTACCACCGACATGTTCGAGCCATCCTGAAAGAACTCTACTGTTGAGTGATTAATAATCGATAGTCCTTAGTATGTACCTTCTTCGGATGACGATGTCTCGATATAGATTTTCGTGACTTTTTGTTAGATTGGGTTGTTTCAAGGGGATGATATGGTGCTGCTATATCTCCACGGCCGTCCAAACAAAGGGATAATGTGTGCGCATTGCAACAGATTCTGTTCCACTGCCGCAATGCTAGATGACCTATGCAACCAGACCATCTAATCGAGTCAGTTTTGTGAGTGGATCACAAAACCGAAAAATACTGCTGAACATGTTGGTAACTCATGCAAAACATACACTCATATTTTATTGGACACAGTCATATCATATTTGTGTAATGAGCGTTAAGTAACCTGATACGGTTAGAAGACCAATAATGTGAACCCTCATTCAGTGAAACTGTGGATCCTGAGTATCATGTATGCGTTTCTACTAAACACCTGAACACATTTGTGTGATAAGTCTAGTTTGGACGATTGTGGAAATGTGGAGGAATGCCGGGGAGCTGGCTCCGAACGTTTTCTGCTGACTGCAAATCACGAACAATGATCATTAGATCAGATTGTAGCCTTCAGGAGTGGCATATGAAAAACATTTCCGGAAGAATTAGTGTACTTTAGTGATTTACCCAAAGTCGAGTTCGAATGAACAGAACTATCATGTCGTGTCTTCTCCTGTGGAAGTGATTTTAACTCCGACCCAAAAATGTGAATCCGTTTGCTTCTGAGCTACCCAGTGATATGGATGTGTACTTTATCATCTTGGTTCTGGGACTTAAATGCTTCCGTTTTGAGAAATACTTCTTACCTGAGGGGGCGATGTGGCCACATTTTACATCTAATGCGGTTGACTGCCTGTCTTCACAAAAATGAAGCTGACTTCAAATGAGCAAGCTCATTAACAAATGCTGGTTGGCTAAAGTTGCATTGGTACATACTAACCGAATGCGAACCAACCTCTGTTGACTAACATTTTTAATAAACACGTATAACTAGGCAGCATCCAACTTTTCCAGCTTGTGACTGATTTGTTTAAGAGTAAAGACCTCTCTCTCATCTTCAGACTGTAAAACAGGGGACATTTAAATATAGAAAATTACCCGAAATGGAATAGCGTTGTTTTTTTTTAAAACTTTTTTTGTCACTGCAATTCTCCACTGACTGCAGTGTTTACAGTCTTCCAAAATGAACTATCTCCCAATAGGCATATAAAAAGGGCACCTATTATTGTTACCAGTTACCCGTTTTGCTGACACCCTGCTGGACCACAGTAGTATATTCAGAGGAGTGTCTTCTCTTACACATACCATATGAAGCTGGTTCATGTTTTCATGCATTGCAGTAAGGTAGTCCTTTGCGGTGCTATCATATATAGATGATACACACTCAGAGCTCCAAAGTCTGTGCTACCTTGGTGAATTGGTCGGCGTTTCGGCTAGAGGGTATGGACGTGTCACATTGGATTACTAACTGAACTAGTAAATCATCTGTACGTTTTGAACAGATCTGTCAGAGCGCTGAATTGCAGGAATTCTGAAACTGTCGGGAACGATAGTAACTTGATGGATTCCATTACGTTGTGGTGTTGATGAAAAAATAACAAACATTCATATATTCCTAAATATTCACTTAACTATTAACCTTTACAGCATTCTCAAATGTTAGTACTGATACCGAGTTGTTCATCTCATCGAATGCACATATGATCCACCTCATCTCGATCACAACTTAATGCATTGTTCATAACAGCTCAACCTACTTTCTGGTTAACATTTGGGTTTGCTGCAGTCATGATGTCGCTCGTATATTTCAGTTATAACTTATTCATTCACCTCCTACACAACGTCAAAATTATGCTGAGCGATATTCGTCATTTTACTGTGGTTCAGCAATCCGTTTGTAAAATTGAGATAGCTAGCCATTTTGTTGCGTTGCATGATAAGGCAGGCATCTGTAGTTACTCACCGATAACATTGGCTAATTTACCACATCTTAGTCATGGCTACACAAGTGAGGAGCCTTGCGTTTGTCAAGTCGAACTGTCACTACGAAGACGGGGTTGCATGAGCCAGTATCAGAGAACGAATTACAGGGAGTTAGTACGCAAGCAACCTTGTGGCCAAAATGGTCGTCTGCAAAATGCGGTCTATAGTAATGACAAATGTTTGTCAGATTCCATGCAGTTTTTGGTCAGGGGAATTATAGAAAATCCAGTTTCCAAAAATATTTCAAATTTTGCTCCATGAAAAAGTCAGCTGTTAGACAACGTCTTACTAAGTGGTAAACATGAGGCATTCACATAAGACAAACCGAATTTTGATGTGGGATGATTCCTACGTCAGGTGATCCCATAAATTAATGAAACGTGGCACGTGTGAACCATACAGTATTGTCTCTCCGTCAGAACTGTTGTTCCGTTCGGCTAACCGCTTCGAGTGCAATATGTCATTGTCATGCCACAGAAACTACACTCGGATGGGTATGATCATTAGGCCTATAAGCTCGATATATCGAAACTGTATGTTATACCTTTGTTAACAGAAAAACATTTGAGAACAGTTTTTAGATCTTCATGCAAACATTCACCGGTGTACCTTTCGACGGTGACATACAGGGCCATACGTCGTTAACGTACTCAACGGATGAGTTGCCATCCTAATCCCGCGAGTGTCATTTGAACATTGTCACCTGGGTCTGTTTTGTCTTCACGTGCCTACTCGAAATGACGCACGTGATCGCGTGCACATGCCGGTTTGACGAGTGCGAGGACAGTGTGTGTGAGGGTGAAAGGGTCCATAACCGAAATTGGCGCACGGGACCGAGATCATATGTAGTTTGCGAGGCTTGCTGTGGGAACGCGCGGTCTCTTCAGTGTAGTCATTAATCAGAGTAATGACAGAACCTGAGACGCGCTCAACTGTTAGTACTTCAATGTGTGTCTGCGTGTGTATGACAATCTATCGTCGTTTGACTTCGAGCCTGGTTTAGATGAGAGAAATTGAGAAATTCTCACGATTGAACTCTTTCAAGTGCACTGTTTTTCTTTCTTGTTTCACTACTCAAAGACGACAACTCATTAAAACCCTATGTTTTGGAATGGAGTAAATCACGCGATTAATCTTTCGGCGTACACTAAAATCGGTGCTGAATCATGAGTTATCTTTGCCGCTTTGAAAAAAGCGTGCAACGCCGAGCGACCAGTTTAAAATAACGGGTTGAAACGTGATTCTGAACTCACTCTTTCTCATAATTAATTTGAAATTGTACACATGTAATTCGCTTGACGTACAAACGAGTAACTTGATAACGTTGACTAAGACAATCCTTCCACCATCGAAAACAATATCTAAACGTGTGTATACCGATAGATATTTTTGTAGAATCCGTGATAATGGTTAATCACAGTAAAGTGCATTTCATTCTGAGAATGCTACTTAATTTTGAGAAGAACCTTACTTATCTTTGAGTCAACATAAAGTTTTCCTCGTGTAAGATCGCTTTTTTTGGGATCGTTTTAAAACCTTATTCAACGTATCCCTAATATTGGTCATCAGCCGTAAATCGTGATAACCATTTCTAATAAATGAACACTGGTCTTCTGTCACTTGACCAAACGTTAAAGAAAAAACCTCACCAATTTTGTTGATGGCTATCTCCAGGGAGAAGATTCTGCGGCCGAACTTGAACCTAGCTTCTAACATAGCTTACAGAACCAGATAGCCTGGGCTATATCAATGTCCAACCAAACTTTTCATCACTGTGCGGAGCGAGATAATCCTGCTGAGAACATAACCATGATGAATCATTTATGAGTCAGTGTGGCCTAACCTAACCCGGATACAACAAAAGGATGACCAAAGCAAAACGGTTCGCAGCAGCTCATTGGTGCGGAGAGAATGGAGTCGAAACATTTCACTGGAATGCCGACTTTGTGAAATAGTCTAAATTGACAGACTGTCTAACCAAGTCACATGGCCGAACGCTCATTGGAAAATCACTGAGGAGCGGTCGTGCCCACCAAAACAAGCTAATGCTTCACATGGGTAACAGCATCCAGTTCTATCGATTCATTATATTGCACCCCATGGACGTTGCGTCACTGATGCTTGGTTTTGGACTTGCTTGGACAAGTGAACACGCCGGCTGATGACTGTGTATGGATAGACAAGTTGCTAGTTAGGACAATTTGTAAAACTCAAACAAATTCTGTTGTCGCCTTACTGGTTGGTCGTACTTGTCATCGGAACACATCTACTAAGTACAGGTCCGAAACAGTCGATGAGGTGTGTCACTACCCGATTTGGATTTTGCTGTGTGCTAATGTTCAGTAGTGCATAATGCTCCTCTTAGCACAATCATCTATATAATTTAACAATCGGTACACCTTTCGCATTGAGCTGTTTTTGGATAGAATCTCAGTTTCATGCGTGTTCATAAAACCCGTAGTGTACAACGCAACACAGTTCGCCCCAGATGTAGCCACCGGCATGCAGGCAGAGAGAGG
This sequence comes from Paragonimus heterotremus, assembly GCA_013368495.1. Classification (NCBI taxonomy): domain Eukaryota; kingdom Metazoa; phylum Platyhelminthes; class Trematoda; order Plagiorchiida; family Troglotrematidae; genus Paragonimus; species Paragonimus heterotremus. The sequence continues at coordinate 99,891 of LUCH01000218.1, read as the reverse complement.
GCTATGTTCTGTATAAAACCATAAGTTGGAATACGCGAGGTCCAGCAGTAATCAGGCAAATCGAATACTCATTCTTTATGTTCTTGTCAACTACTGACAAACTATGTTTCATCTCACCACTTATACAACAACAAACACGTTTATTTGTGACACGGAATTTTTAGAAATATGTTTGGTTTCATGAAATATGTCCGGCCCATCATAGAAGAACTGAAATTACTACTACATGATCGAAAACTAACCACAGAAGTAAGAAGCGGAGTTCAAGTGCATCACTGTAATAACAGACATTTTGCTTACCGAGCTAAGTTAATTCTCTTGAAAAAAATAATTGTTTTTGAACGATTGCAAAACCTTCATTACAGGTTCTGTCTGGTTCCTTTCCCAACTGATGCAATATCTGGATAGATCAACAAAACGTCCGAAATCAAACAATTCTCCACTGTCAGAGTTTGTTTTGGTTTTATCCATGTAGGATGTCGTAAACACGGAGAATGCAAAACCACTTGGGAAATAATATCGTTGACCGTATTGGTGTTCGACAGGTTGGAATTTTTGAAGTCTTTTCTGGGAAGTAGTTTGTGCCTTCTGCTGCCTTTAAATAGGGGACAATAAAATTCACATTCCAAAGTGATCTCACCATCCATTCGATAGCTAAATTTGTGGAGAGCAAACTGGATTCAAGCAAATAATCACGCTAATCCATGTGTATATTCTTAAGGATCCGTATTTGTCAGTCAGAATCCCACCGTCTAGGATTGAACCTCATTCGGCTGTGAGGTCAGTCCCATGAAGGACCTTCGAGGCATTTCAGAAAATAAACTGGCTTACTGAAACAGAAAGAGAAGAAACTTATGTCAATCAGTTGCAACGCGCCTGAGGGCACATTACAAGCACCAGTAACACGTCTTTCTTACTAGCCTATTCAATATTATTGCCTTCACATAATTTCAGTGTATGGAACGGTAATGGTAATGCACATTTTTTGTTTCAACCAATACGATTCAAATGCAACTCACTCCCATATCTAGGTGATTGCTCAATTGTTTAGAACATTGACACATTACGCAGGTAAATTCGTATATCTAGATATGCACTTATTTCCTTCCTACAGTTAGCTCACCAAAGGATACAATATTACTAAACATTATTCAGGAGTTTTTTTACTACGATATGTATGAAGTACTCCGCCAATAAAATCTATTTGTAAAGAAAAGCATACCATCACATTTGTTCCATCTATTCTGCTATTCGATGTAAAAATAAATAGAGATTGAATAAATGCACCGTGTATCATTTTGAACTTGACTCCTCTAATGATGTCTTTTAAAATTTCAGTCAAGTTCCGTATACAATAATTTCAGTTGGTCAACCAGCCACGGAACAAATTATTTTGATACGAGTTCAAATGAAGTGACCGTCCAAATGATGCGTAATATGGAAGGATCACAAATATCGAATGTTGAAAATTGTTGCGTCAACCACGCCATAGAACAACCGTATACAATTTGCTGAGGATTCCTTGTGATGTGTTACTGGAGTGTTCAAAACTGTGACAAATTTTCTTCATTTCTATCTGATATAGAGCAATCTTTTGATAGCTGGACTTGTTGTTGGTTGAATTCAGTGTATGAAGCACTTGTCACCTTAAAATGTGTCTTTCATAGTCATTCACGATAAACACTAATCTTCGATGTTAAATATAAGGAGAAATTGACTGATGATGGTGTCCTTCCTCGGTCTTTTCTTCTGTGCAGATTGTCGTTTTTTCAACTGAGTTATCAAAACAAACTTTCTAATACATTTTTTCAACAAAGCAGTTAGAAGACGAACACTGGTAGATGCTAGCATTTCGTATCGCCTCGTCAGTACCGAATGACCAATAACACGGGAAACTTCAAATTTAACTTCTACAGTACTTTGGGGGGTATGAACAAAGAAACCAACCATAACAAAAACGTCCAGTCGTGTGATCTGAATGACACTCATTGGGACTTAGGACCATGACAACCTCAGGTTCACAAATAATTGAAACTCAGTTGTTTTTGTGCGCATAGGACCGCCTGTTGACGGCTGATCAACAATGCTTTCATATACTTGAGGAGTTGTGAGTTGTGAGCGTTCATCAAGATCTTGAACGAAGATGCGATGTTGACACTGTGACCTGTAGTCGATAAGTGCCTTGCAATGGATGAAGCGCCGTTTCGCCCTCGTTGGGTGTCACTCATTGGCTCCCGACCTATACTGCTACCTTGTCGAGGTGGTCGGGTTTGTGTACTGTTTTGATCCGGCGGGCTAGGACTAGGACTCCGGTCCTTCCAGGTACAACCTTGTCAGACAGGCCAAAGGGGAGCAGTCAGGCGAAAAGCAGTTACACTCATAGGATTGTATGTCGCACTGCTGACCGCATAGGA
>LUCH01000218.1:0-94257 GCA_013368495.1 Paragonimus heterotremus | reverse complement strand
GAAGGCACGAGTTGCCTTTGCCAAACTGCGTCATCTGTGGCGTCGAAAAGACGTCCGGTTAATCATGGCACTAAAACTTAAATTGAAATTTAGTTGACATAGCATTCAGATCTGACGTGTTTCACGCTAGACTGACCTTCCGCAACAGTTGTGTCTTCTTGCATTACTACTGGTATCCCAGGTAGCTTATAAGGTGTGCAAAACTTCCGCTTTTAACTTCGTTTATGATGATAGCTTGGGTTTTAGGATCGAAACTGAAGTACATCCATCGAGCAGCTACCGGTCTGGAACTCATATTTTAGCCTATCGATGTTTTCTTCTTCGCAGACTCCGGGACAGAATTATTGGTTATGTAACTTTGAGTCAGTTGCTTGACAAGTTGCTTTAATATGTAGTCTAAGGTGATGAATTTTCCCTAGACTACTGCCGCAAGTCGTCAGCGAGCAAAATGACCTAAAGCATTCCCATATGAGTTTGTTAAAGAACATTAGAACAAAGAACATAGGATGATTAGAACCAAGTTATTTGCCTTTGCTTGCAAGTCCATTTATTGCAAATCCTCCGAGCAGGGGCGTCATCTGAATGTAAACCGAGCAATGAACTAAAAGAAAAGAATAATGTTTCAGTGTGTATTTGCTGTTCGTCTGAAAGACACTAAGATATCCACTAACCCCGCTGGTAGTTGGTAACACCTCAAGGGGCATATCGCAGCAGCAACCATGTAGACGACATGTGTCTAACTCTGGAAACGCTCAGACTGGTTCGATGACAATGTTGAATTTATTTCGAGTCTGCTACAGGAGGAGAATGAATCATTCACGGTTTCCATAATGAGCCCAGACGATGAAGACAAAGGGCAACATTCCAGAAAACTTACTGTCAGCTGGCCGAACACCTCACCAGGATCAAGGACGACCTGGGGGAAATTCAGGTGAGTTGATATAAAGTTACGCTGGCTGCTGACTACATAAAGAATTCTGGGATTAGGTTAAGGCAATGTTTGGCCCAGCAGCCTGGTCTGCTAAAACGCTGATCAACAGGGACACAGATATTTCGTACGGAAAATCAAATATTTTACTGGCTTCACCGGAGATTTTCCGTTAAGGAAAACTGGTAACACTTATGGACATATGAATCTGTATTGTATGGTTTGGAAATAGAGGGAAATTTGGGGGACTGTTTCCATTTCAGAGGACCAGCAGTAGAAAGACTACAAAAGAGAAAAACCAGGGATAAGCGGAATAAAAAACTTTGGGAGCCTACTCAAATGCGGATTCCGTATGGGTGCAGAAAGCTGTTAGACAACTGCAAAACTGACGAAACAGCAGATGAAGAACGGCTGCCAGGAGAACTTCTGGAATATTGTGGTCCAGCTTTGACCCATGTTTTGTTTCCGTTGTTTCAATTCGTTTGGGAACAACAATCAGTCCATTCGAACTCGAAGGATGTTTCCATACCATCTTTGTTTAAAAGCAAGAAGAGCGAGCGAAAAACGGGCGGTTATGGCAGATTCAGGCTACCGTACAGAGAGAGAAGGGCGTTACCAAGAATCCCATTGACCAGACGTATTGTGGTTATTTAAAATATCAAAATTCCAAAGGATCAGAATGGATTACATGCAAGTCGCAGTGTGATCGACAAGCCGCTTATTACTTGACAGATCCAGGAAAAGTGCCACAAACGTAAGCAGCTGTTGTTTGCTCCCTTTGTGGATTTCTTTACGGCGCTTGACTGCATGAATCGTAAAGTACTGTAGACGGTACTTGGTAAGTTTGGATATCAAGTTACGTTAGTCAACGTAATGAGAACTTAAACTGTGGATATGAAATCGAAGGTGCAGTCGTGTAGTTTAACTTCTGGTGGTTTTGCTTATCGCGAAGCAGGGTTGTGACCTATCCCCAACCATCTTTAATTTATACGCGACTGCAATGGTAACATTAGTCATTTAGAAACTTACGGATGATGCGGAATTTGACCGTTGCGCGCATGGCCGCTTGATTAATAATCCACATATTTCGGCATCCCAAGTCGTCTGTGCAGTTCGGCAATACACAACCTGTTGTTTGTATGTGACAATGCGCTGTTTGCACATAACGAAGAAGAAATTCAACGAACCCCTATGGTATCTGTGACAGTCGCATCCAAATTTGATTTAGCTATAAACAAATGTAGACAAATCTCACTCTTTCAGCCTTTTCTTGGCAGACCTACTGTGCCTATACCTGGAAGTCGGGTCACTGAAGAGATCTCGAACTGCTGCACGGACTTACGCTACTTGGGTAGCAATCCCCTGATAGATCCGTTCGTGGATCGCAAGTTGTGAGACCGTATGATAAAGACAAGCGTTTCTTTTGGACGTCTGGAAAGACATACTAGGAAAAATCGTAATCCAAAATGAAAATAAACCAATTTTTCACTGACCAATGTTGTCTATGTCGTCTTTCGAAAACAAAACTTGAACATTTTATTAACGTAATATATAGCATCCGAACCATCACCCCCTGCAACGTCTAGGACATATCCTTGGTATTCGATGGTCGGACATGATTTCAAACACTGAAGCATTTTGGAGGGTGGACACGGACGGGGTTGAATGCATGATGTTGCTCAATCGGTGTCGTTGGTGGGAACACATCAACAGGATAGCCTACGAAGGGATTCCGAGGCGGCTGTTGCTTGAGCAACCGAAAGCAGGTTAGCGAAGTCATTGTGGTCAGGAGCAACGACACTGCGACGTTATCTAAGTAAGTCCTTCGCGCCGTAGCATCGATTTTATATGTTAGGATAAGGTAGCCTCCTACCGGATCTTCTGAAGAAATACGTGCGAGATGAGTGTCTAAAGGTTCAGTGGGTGGCAGTTGCGCGGTTTTCAATAGAAGCGCGTAGTGTTCAAAAGAAGTCTATTTACCATAGGTCGTTGTGACGTAAACATATGGTATTGCACTGAATGTGGTCTCAAAGGCGCTGGCCATCTCGGACTAGTGAGTCATCAACGTACCCATAGATCGTTGTCAACAAAGGGACGTTTGGAGGAAGTACGTTATGTCCGTTGTATATGAGTATATATATAGCGCCCATCTGAACAAGCGTCCACCGTCTTCTGGTGAATCACCTGCTGACTTTTTTAAAATCCGAAACCTCGACATCCTCATACCTTTTATCACCTCAGATTTTCTGATGCACTGTACGAAGGCGTTTTTTTCTGGTTCTTGTTTTTCCTCTCAGTCTTATGTAGAGTGCAGTGTTAGATACTGGTGTATTTCACGACTGCTGGTCTTATATTGTTGATTTTTACCCGGATTAAGTCATGCTTGAACTACTTCTATCTCGGTTTCTGAGAAATAGGGGTTTGAATTTCATACCAGCGTGCCATCTAGCTAACAAGGGTTGATTAACTATACCACAAATACATTCACGCACTCGTTTTTCTGGTCTTACTCCTTCGGGTTTACACTAGATACAGTATGTGAGGGTGAAACCATGAGTGGTTCAACACAAGCCACTTATAGTGACAGTTGTGCTAACGCCGCTTTCGGACTCGGTCACTGTGACAGGCTGATTCGAAATGAAAGCCTCGAACCGGTTCATTCGTTCTGCTCACATAAAATCCTTAAGTAACGAGATTAAGAAGCAACTATAGACAGCCGAATACTTGGGTAGATTGCAGTTTTTATTGCGCAATATTAGGTTAATGTAACAAAAGGTCGTTTGGAAAAAGAAGAACCAGGTGACAGAAAAAATAAAGTGAATGAGAAAAGATGGCACAATGAAAGGGTGCGTGGTATTGACCCGTCAGTGACCAAAATTTATCAGTCATCTGTGTATTGGGTTGGTGATTGGAACAAGTTTCCCTCATGACAGTGTAACGTCATCTGGAAAACAACATAAGCTAAACCGAAACAACCTAACTTTAAGGGGCAGGCTTCATACTATAGGGTGGATAGACCCCAGTCGCTATGGAGAATCTTTGAAGCTGTGACATTTCTCTTCGCTATTATCAGAAACATTAGGGAGTCACTGACCTATCACCTCGCTAGTTAACTCTGACCGTTTACAGAGTCATCAACCAACATGCATTTCGGTGTCAATATCTCGGTTTTATTCTGAATACGGTGTGTGTAAATGGAATCACAAGTGGCACAGGGCAAGTCACTTGTGGTAATGTTTGGTTTTAGTAGCTGTTACGGGCTAATCTGGAAACGGATGCCGCCAACCGAAAGGTATTGTGCACAGCGGTCAAGTCATTCCTCTGCCAATTCAGGACAGATGCTTACAGTCACCGATCGTGTTAGTTACACCCCGTTTTGGTTTCGCGTTTGTATCACGTCTTCATCTTCCTTGAACAGTCACGTGTCATGTTCATTACTCTTCGTATGAGGGTCAAACGACAGGGCAGTAAGTTCAACTTAGTGTACGATGCACTTTACTGTGGTGCCCCGTTGAGCGTGTGCGCACAGGCAGACTATGTGGGTCCTTGTGGCGGGCAGGTTTGTATGATTCACTTTACATGCTACTCTACTGCGCCTCTGTCTAGTTGAACTGGATCATGTGAGCTTTCTTACTGGATATTTGATCCGTAGCGTGCTTGTGCCTACATGTTATCATTGTAAAGTTTATCGCTTGATTGTACGGTGGTTCCCTATTGCTAGGGCCTACAAATTTTACCATGCCTTTTCACCATAGTTGACTTCTAAACTGCGGATATAACAATTGTTATTCGAGGTTTGATTGTACCCGTTTTTAACTTTTCCTGTAATACCGTAAAAGCCATAAACCAGTCATGCGTATAAGCCTTCGACAGTAAACTTAATCTGACGACTAAGTGTGATAAGAAGAAACATTGGGCTAAGAATGGTTGCTTGTTATCTCATTAGTCTTTTTTTCAAGTGTGCGACCCTACCTTATTCTTAGCCAGTCAAACGAGGTAGCAATCGTTTAGGACTTACACCCACTCCGTTTACCTGTTTTGGAGGTGTTAATAGGATTCAGCTGATACATATTTGTAATATTTGGAATGAGAGAGATTGATTAACCCTAGAAGTCATACTGGAAATGAAACCTCTCACGTAAGCAATACGTAGAAGACTTTGTAGGGGCGGAAACAGCAGTTCCATACAATGCTGTTGACATCCGACTCTATCTCCGGCCAATAACACATCTGCTGAGCAAAGGATATCCTTTTCTCTAGGCCTAAGTCACTTTTGTGTAAGTCACTCAATATCGCCTTTCGTAACGGCGGTGGATTGACCAACTAATTTTTCCAAGATAGTACACCATCAAGTTGCGTTGTTAACTCCTCTCGTTTCTGAAATAGTACTGTGTGTCTCCTCTTAATAATTGATGGTCACCTCCTGGTCATCGCTGCAATTACCTTGCCATAATAGTTTTTAATCGTCTTGATCAAATCCTCTTGGCTTATTGGAACGGTTGGTGAGCCGAGCAAACAAACCTCAGCAGCTGAAGAACTATAATATCATGACAGAAATTCTGCCTGGGAATTCTGTTTACCAGGACAATGAATGATTGCATATGCGTAGCCGACAGAACCCTACTCGATCGCTGCATCACTGCTGCTGATGATTTTACAACGGATTTGTGAGGATCAGATAAATACTGCAGAGCTCGATGATCCCTAACAGTTTTTAATCTAGTACAAGCCAGATATTTATGCAATCGTTTGATAGCCCAGAATACCGCTGGCATCTCCTTATGTGTTTGTGAGTATCTTTGTTTTGCTTTGTTTATTAACAGCAATATGCAAATGTTTGGACCTCTGTCCTGTTCCAAAACAGTCCCGATGCCAACACTGGATGCATCCATGACCAGCGTGGTAATTTCAGGTGCAGGGAATGAAGCCAACTTCTCTCTTTTAATTACAAATTGTATTAAAACTCGCAGAAGACCTTCATCCTTTCGAGTTCAGGCCCATTCTTCAGCTAACTAAACTGTACATGATGGCTGTACTTTTGCCGCAAAGTTCGGTATAAAACAAGAATAGCACCCGAAATTGCCTATTGTTGATTACACCTCATTTTGGTTCTTTGGTGGTACAATGGCAACCAAAGCTTTTTGCTGACAGGAGTCCGGCCTGTATTCTTCGTCATATATAATGACACATGACAATGAACAAACAGAATCAAGTGGCTCTGCAGCATTTGTCTCTCCAACTTGATTCAGGTGGCATTTTGGACCCTTGCATACCTTCTTGGTATGACCAGACGTCTCGGATAAATGGTATATATCATTACGGAATAGGCAAGTTGATCGTCGCAGGATAAACGATTGTTAATTTTCTTTGGGTCGGGGATAATGACGGGTATAGGAGGGGGCTGTGGAAACTTTTCCTTCGGCTGGCTTTTGATAATAATGCGCGCTTAAGCCTTCTGAAACATTATAACGATCGAGTAAGCAGTGGTAGCATTCTGTTCGCAGAATTCTCGAGCTTTTTGGAGAGTTACCTCTTGTTTGATCTGCCATCTCCGCTGAGGATCAGTATCACTGACACCAGCATTCGGTTGATCAGGCAGATCCTCTTTCACCTTGTCACCAAAGCTGCGACGGGCAGCTTGTTTTCACAACTGTTGGAGGAACTCACGAAAGCTCGTGGTCGTCAAACGCACGAGTGAATTGAGCCTTTTCCATTTCTGCGCGCTGACACTTGACGGGAAACACGTACCCTAATACAGACTTCTTCAGTTTATCAAAAGGCAATGATGTTGGAGGCGTTCTTGTATGACAGATTCTTTAATAATAAATACAACTCACGACCAACAGCTGTAACAAGGAATACTGGTCGGTTTCCCTTCTTCACATCAGGACGAATGCTGCGCCATAATTTATACATCCTCGAGTTCCCTCGGATCAACAAGAAGACTTTGTTGCCTAGTTGCAGACATTTCAATTTCACGGCGCCAATTTGGAATTAGAATCAGGGAATTCGAATAACCCGAATAACTGGACGTTTTGCTTGGACTGAAATCCCCCGCTTAAGTAATAAGGAGACCTTGCACTGGTCGCAGTAAGCAGTTGTTGTTCATAAGACAAGAACCTTCATTCGTAGATGTATATCAGTATTCAAGAAATCAGAGTATGCCATTAGCTGATCCCAGTAGCAAAAGGGAAGTCACGACCTGTAAGCTGATTGGTGTAATACAGGACAGAGAACTTGTTGAATGATGATAGATGTAGTATTGAACTTGTTTGTCTAATTAACACTATTAATGTTAGGGCAGAAGAACACTAGTTTTGAATATACAAATTTTAATAGCACATTAGAGCAAAATATGAAAATACAGTGTTCCACCTCCTTGTCTATTTCGTTCTCCAAAGAGTCCATTACAATTTGACTCAAATGAATGGATCTATTCTGTTTGATGAAGAGTGTACTATGCTCTACATGTGATAGTCGGACAGTCGCAATTAGGTGAAGCGTTTCAATGTGCCATGCACACCTACATGAGACGGTTCTACTTGTTACGGCAAAATCAATACAGCTATAACAATCCGTGTAGTAAAATTGGCCTTTATAATGTTGCATCTCTGGATTGCAGTCAGAGTCGTCCAACCAAAATAACGTTAACCAATGATCTCACATTGACGACTGCTGTTAGAATCTCCCTAACTACATGACCGCCCCTGAGTCGAATAATACTTTTATCACTGACCGGTACACAAGGTTGGCTTTTCGTTAGATAAAGTATACTGGTTGAATAACTGTCACATACATGCTTACCGTGAAACGTGACTAATGAATAAATCTCGCATTTAAAGTGACCACCTCGTAGTTACAAAGGTCTGCAAACCCCGATGTATGATATGAGGAAATTAAAATTGTCATTCTAACTGCTGATTCACAGCGGAACGGTATACATTTCTGTGTTGTGAACCAAATGTGTCGGTACACGTTTAGTGGCCGCGAAATTCTGTTGCGTTTGGTATTGTCCGTGTTAATCATGTAATAAATTTTATCTTGACCAATCTTGGACGACACTCAGAAGGCTTGAAAACAGTAAGGAATAAAAGTAACTTTTTGCTGACTCGATCAGACATGAGTGACAGAACTGTCAGTATGAATAAAGTAGATGGACCTGGTTGTTGTATCCAAACCAACAGCCATATTTTCTTCAAGTGGTGCACAGTTTGCCCGATCGTCTCTAAAGGGGACATAGTTATCTGTTGTTAACTCATTGGAAGTCTTCAGTAATCAATAGATCGCTCAACAAGCCAAATGAAACCAGAGGTGTTAGGTTTGCATTTCAAAATCCTTGTAATAGGTTATCAGCTGGTGTTAACGGGGAGTTACTAGGTCTCCCTTAGGGGCAGTCGAAAGAATTACGCATTATTCATGAAAGATAGCCATGATCAATTTTCGGTTCAAGTGAAATTCGGAGACATTCCAGATAACCCATTTGTATCTCATCTTTGCGTTTGAGATTTATGAGTGCGAGTTGTCCCGTGCTACTCCTCAGCCACAGTATTTAAATGTGCATATTCAGCTCATCAACAATAAGTTTGCCTAAACCGATTTGTTGTCACACATCACCGTACAATTTCTTACTTATCATCTCTCGTCTTCCTTGTTAATTTCTATTGTGATCAATAATATCGACAGTGTTCCACGGTTCTGGAAATGCGCTTCTCATTGAAAGAACAAAAAATCACGTGGCCATGTAGTGTCACGAAATGTGAAAACCTTGTTTTCTCCATTAAGCAAAGTGAATAGGTGTCGCCTGTCTGATTGGGGTCCTCGTGATCACCCAAGCCGCTGGTTAGAAGACAATGTGCCGCACATACTGTAGTGTTCACAAATCGTAGTTATACTCCATGAATCACTTTTGTACATTTTGTGTATATCGTTTTGTTACCTTCATCTGTACACTTGTTTGAAACCATGACCATCACTTTTTGAATTGAATCGCCAACACGAATAGACGGGAGTTACCGCACATCGTTTATGTCTTCTTCATTCACGCGGAATTTTGAACCGGTAAAGTGACTGGACGGTGAAATATTCTAGCTCCGCTGATTTGCTGATCTATCGACGCTCAACGTTCATCATCTGGCGTCGCTTGTGGAATTATCCATCCGTTGTTCAACAAATCTCATCTTTGGCGTTGTCCTTCTTGTGGTGGCCTATTCAATCTAACGGACTTTGACTTATCAGTGAGTGGTTCCTATTTTACCTATACATCTTCCGTTCAATGTGTACGTCTACCGTTGAGCCTATCCGTCATCGTTACGACTGTTCTTTGATACTACCATAATTTTGGTCATTTTTATCATTTGATTGATTAGGCCACTACAATACCATTTCTAGTTCTTCCATTCAACATCCCTTCGTTATTTTTTAGCTTTTCTAGTAACGTCTTCTTCTTGTAGGATTTTTTTACGTCACTGTTGGGTGAGCGACTGCCTGGACCACGGTACCTTCCGATCAGGCTGAAGGCTGTTGTGGTGATAATGGCAAAGTATCGTATATTTTGCTGGAGTTTCATGTGCGATAATACAGTAAGTTTGTCCTGTTTTGGCGGATTTAGCTTGAATCATCAGGCACCTACTTTGGTCGAAAATCTCTTGGGCTCACCCGTGCCTGAAGACCTCGGATACCACCATTCGTTAAGTAGAGGGATAACTGTCTCTACCGTAGGTGCCACAAATATGGCTAGGACTTTCTGAAGTGACTGTTTACAATCCGTTACAAAAGTGTACGGACACTTCACTTTTATTATCAGCTCTCTTAGTAACCAATCAGTGGCGAACATTATTTTACAGCAAGTGAACAAAATGCCAGTGGAAAGTTATGAGATGCACTTTCGTGCAGAAGATCAACTTTACAAAAACAGTTCACGAATAACTGAGACCATTGTACGGCTGATCTAGGCCACTTTAGTCTGAGACGCTGGCCTGTAGTTAACTGTTTACGTATGCACTTGGTCATTATTGCGGTTGTCGGGTCGCATCACTAGTGATACAGGTGTAAACTAATGCTCGTTTTCTTATGCGTTTGCATCAACTACGTCAAGCCACGAAATTGTGGACTAACGGATTTAGAAAGGGGAAACTATTGTAGCTTTTCGACAGATGCAGGCAAGCTTCCCTCGAATGTGTAGTCATGCCCAACCTCTAGACAATCTGTGGATTGGTATGTCATCTTGGTAACATACATTCCCTAGCCAACCTGGAATAGTGGGGGTAACTGGCAAGAACTGGCCACTCACACCAAAAGCAGAAAGTGCCTCTGCATACAACCAATGAACGCCTATCTTTGGTATCATAACGAAATCACACTCCTCACTCCTGAAGAATGTGCTAGTAGCTACTCTATGAGCCAGTCTCACTCAGGTCAGTATTTGTCCTCATAATGAGGCAAACCATGCGTCACTGATATAGCCATACTTATACGAAGCAGTCTATAACAAATGAGGCTCTATGTCCGCAAGGTGACTTTATTCGATCCCATAATCTTCTAAAACAGAACAATGTTTAATGTTGACTGTATTGTTCTTACGATGAATTTGAGGTCAAGTGACTAGCTGAGCTCAGAGCCACCATTGTTAAGGCACTGTTCTTAAAACTCTGCTGGTAAGACAATGCCCGAAGTGATCCGTCGTATATCACCAGGGAGTCACTAGCTTCTACATGAACGTTTACCTACATCTGTTAAACAGCCTATATACCCGCTTCCTCTAACCTGTTCAGTTCATATATTTTTGGCTTGATGTGACCACAAGGAATACGTTACATGGAACCTAGTCACATGACAACTAGTTTGCCTCCATATATATACAGTGCAGCCCAACAACTACAATGTTTATCAGGTGGTCACACAAATCTGGATCTCAAGGCATCCGATCTCTACGTTAGCGTTTACGAGCGCACCAACAAGAGAGCATCATATTAAACCGAGGGTGGTCAAGCGATTTTTTCACAGGATGTAGTCCTTTTTTCATCAGTATTTCTATAGTTCAGCATAAAACCACATTGACTTCGCACCTCCATTTAAGATGTTTGCTTTTTGAGTGTCTTTGGATTATTAAGGCTCGTTTTGGATTCATTTATTCATGGTTACAATCGAGAAGGAGCCTAAATCTTGTACAATGATCCTTCTTACGGTTTTGTGTGGTAAATGTAGTTCGTCCACTAGTCGGACGACCCTGAAAATGGTCTAAAGTGGTTCCCCACCCGGTTAGAAAGAAAGGGGTGCCCTCAGTCTGGCAAACGACAACATATGGTGAATATTCAGTCATTGAGTGTTTGCAGATGTGTCAACGAAAGATTTGACGCTCTGATTTTGTGAACAACGACTGGGCACTTAAAGGACACGGAAAAATAGACCACGTGTGCAAATATGTACTGTTAAAGCTGATAGCAAAGTTACACGATTTTTCAATGTAGCAAAAATGTGCCACTATGTATAATCATGTACTCAGACTCACACACACTCACATAAGCACGCACAATTAACTCTATTGAAAATATTGACTTAGTTGTTAGAATGAAGGATTGTGGTCGGTTTGGAAAGCTAATCGCATTATCACCAGGTTCACTTTTCACGGGAACACAAATGTGGGGAAAGAGGAGAGCATGATGGAAAGACAAACATTTTCCACATAGATAGACTGGTATAAATAGCGTGTATGGGTTGAAGCGAACAAAAATCAATATCATGACGCAATTTTGGAAGAATGAAGGTAAGAGAAGAGCGGCCAGTTAAACTTGATTAAATGACTGATGGTCGTACAAAGGGTGAGATTTGTTTCAACTTCCAATGGCAATATATCGCGGGAACAATTCAAAATAGTTCTTCAGATCTAGACATAAAAAGGGCAAGTGTTTGAGAAGAAGAGTGGTGCTTAAACTGAGGTTTACTTCAAGTACCTATGTAAGAAATTAAACAGACAGCGCCCAGTTGAGTGACTGATTAAGTAGTTGACTGAACGGTCGAGTGATTGCTGGATGCATTGGTTGATTGATGCGAATACATGAACTGACAAAACAAAAGCAATTACAAGCAAGTTTTGCGGACGAATCAAAAACCGAAAACATCAACGATGTTCGTTCGCTGTCGCTCTAGTGGAGCTGGCGTGACAAACACATTAGTTATTGGACATCCAGTGCCGATCGGTTGCGATAAACTTGCGGGAATGAGAAGTAATCTGAAGTGGTATAACGCGTGGGCGTAGCACACGCTGACATTGAAACAGGGAACTGGAATCAGACTGAAGCGATTGAAATAGATTTTGCACACACTGTCCAAGGGACAAGCAGGTAGGACAATCTAAAATTATAGGAAGTGAATAAGCATGTATCCTGTCAGCAAAAGATTGAGCCAGATGATTTTTCCAGCAATCACGTTTTTAGGAGCCGCTCCTCCATCAGATTCTTTCACGTCGCCCGCTGCCCCGTGTATGCCGGCTTCTGGGATAATGATTGCGCCAGTATGGATATCTAGAGGACAGAAATATGGTTGAAATTCCAAAGTAACAGATAATTATAATCAGTGAGATGAGGAATGAGAATCAGGGACTCATCGTACGGATACAATAACAGTGAGCTCTAATCCGCTGGCATCAGCCCATTTGGGATTGCTTGACCACAGTTGCATCAAGCTAGGTGATAACTTTTAAAAGGGAAAAAAGATAGAATTTTCTGAGATCTAATATGGTTCATGAGTCCACAGATGGCAATTTTCAACATATATCATGAAACAAACTGCCAGAACAATCGATAGGAATCAATGAAGAGGAAAACATTAGTTACGCAAACAAAATCGCACAGATGACAGGTCTTCTTGAATGAACACCGGTCGGTACTGCGAGCATTGACTACCAATTTCAGAAGCCGGATGAACAATCGACTGTTGAGTGCAGCTAAGGTTGCTGAAGAACAAAAAAATTAACGACAACTTTCACTCGAAGGTTCTCGAAAAGTGTGTAGAGTAAGTTCCACTTTAACTGACTTTTGCAAGTTGTCTGGTTCTCACAGGAAAACGTATAGATGATGCAGTACTTAAAATAGAGAAGCTTCAAAGTCATAACTGTTTGCTTTTAGAGTAGGATGAAGGTGAATAAGTTGGTCAATCAGACTGCACAAAAAGCCATAAACCATTTGAGAACACTTAAACGGACGTTTTGGTTGCTGTAGTAACATATCCCCAAAGCCAGTCCAAGATGTTGGGGCAGCTGCAACTGATCAGTGGAGGCCGCCATTGTGGTTAAAACAAGGCTGTCCATCTGCACCAGGTTGCCATGGCAACTACTGCGTTTCTGTGCTTTGAGTTTATATAAACAGTTGCTAGTTCTTTCAGTTAATCTATTATTGCTTATTTTACTGCATATCATATATTGTTTAAATTCTTTGTCAGAGGAAATAAAACATTCCGCTCAATACACCGTATAAAAATATTTTCTTTTTTGAGTTGAACATTACTCATATTTTATCGCGGCCTACACATTCAGATGGACTTTCTAGCCAGCCTGTTTCGAAAAGAAGCACTAGATTGGAGTTTTGTCCTCACTAATGCTCATCAGTAGTACGTATCTCTGTCAAGGCCGAGATTAGAACTCCCGCCACGACTTCGTGAGGCAACCTCTCGAGACGATCGGGCAACCTGATCATTACTCACAAGCGAAAGTGGTCGAGAGTTCATGTGCGATAATTCAGTCATGCTTAATATGAGGTCAGCGACAGTGGTCAACAGGGCTATCTCATGAAAGTCCGAAGGGAGATCTAATTCCGGTCATGGCAAGGAGGTACACTACTGAGGAGCTCCAACAAGGGTGAAACTTGAGTCTAGTGCTTTTTTTTGGAAAGAGGCTGGCTAATATGTCCACCTGAATGCAAAGGAAGCGATCAAACGTAAGTGGTATTCTACCTGAAATTAGCAAATTCCCGACTATTCATCAGCAACATTTTGTTTTCCATTTCTGATACGTATGCATAAAGGAACAGTTTGGATAACTGATAAAATCAAATATTTGTTGACATAGGGCACAAGTAAGTCGTTTTATTTTTCAAGATTGCAGTTGCTTTACTTCGAGGATTGGACACAAATCGGTCAAACTCTGTGCAAAAATCTGACACAGAAGTCCCAGTTGTCGAATTCTTCATGCAAACAAATTATGCGGCAACTTCCAGTAGTTTAATGCCACTAAATGTTGGGGTTGGTCGCCGTTTCCTGATCAGAGCGCAAAATCTGTCGGTTAACTCTATAAGGTCATAGTGAACATTCTTAACTACTGTAAAAGTCCCAAAGTTAAACTGTGCTCAAAATCCTCTGATTGTCCAGTATGGCCCGTTTATGTTATAAAACTATTTCAACAGTTGTTGGCACCCTCTCAGTGTGTGGCCCCTAGACAGATCAGCTTTTTACGCTCTCAGTTCAATATTCAATAATGTCATGTTGTAGCTAAGACCATCATTCCACTTTTTCCTAGAAGCTGAACTTGAACCACTGGGTTTAAATCTAAAAGGAAAAGCCAAATTGATGAGAGAAGACCTGCAACTGAAGCCAAACCCCATGACGTCTGCTTCACCTGTTAGCCTTCGTGCCGTTGGATTTTCATACCGGCATCGTCTAGGTAACTTCGTCCCTAAAGTGATCCTACAACACATGTTTCCTCTCGTTTTTTGGTCCTGAGGAGGCAAATTAACGTGATTTTGAGAGAGACGAATACCGCAGTGTCTGTCTTCTGTTGGGATTGAGCTCCAAAACTTAGGCTGCATTCACTCTTGCAACAACTCAACGCTCTTTCAATCACTTTCAAACACAATTACCTCGACCTTCATCGTACATCTGTTGCGATCTGATGTCGCTGTTTTCCAGGATATAGTGCTGATATCACTGACACTCATGTCAAGTTGATGCATGTCTTTGTGGCACAAGACTGACATTCTCTCTGGCCTGGAGTCTGTCATCAGCATCAACCATCTCAGACATCTTTGACTGAGGAAAGTAGACATTGTTGGAATGCGCGAATTATTCGAAACAGCTCTGTTCGTGACTCAGTCTTACCATCAGATGTTAGGGTCTTGGCTGAAAAAACGACGGTTAACTGTGTTCTTGAAACACGCGCTTTATCCAGGCCATAGTGTTTCACGGAAATGTTATGAGAACACATCTTCGGTCCGTCTCGATATTGTGAAGTTTAAGTTCAATCTCGCTGACAGTTGCTACTACCAGCGATGTATTCATTGGTCTCAGCCGGAGAACGCGCATCCGAGGCGAGACGTTTTTACCAATATGAATAATAGGTGATCAGCTAGCGCTCTGAATAGTAATGTTTATGTCTTCCTCAGACCATCTGCCATTTTGAAGTCTGTACATACGAGCAGAGGATTAATGAATAGTATCGACCCAATGTCACCCGCATTGGAGCGCATTCTTCTCAATTCGGATTGATTTTACATCAAACCTCTTTCGATTTGTTACAGCTCTACTGCAGTGTGGCTTCCTGCCAACATCTAAGTTGGCACTATTGGAAAGTTTTCATGGGGTACCCTTACTGGCTACTTTACCACCAACTTCACATTAGACAGGAATGAACTATCGAATCCAACGGTTAAGTCAGCTTGTGAAAAATGATCGTATTTTCAATCCATGGAGCGACAGTCCCAAAAGCGTTATTGGAGGTAAATCCTTTTAGTGGAGAGTGTACACGATTGACAGACTCCAACGAGAACGAAACTCTACTCTGGTGCTTGTTTTCGCTAAGGATCAGCTGGAAATATATCCGAATGGAAAATTTGTGGTCAGTTCTGGGTGAACGTTGACCCTAAATCGACTAAATATCTTACCACTCGTAGAAAACTAAGTAAAATTTATGTTGAGCTTTCTAACAAGATCTGCACACACTATCCTTCTAATCAAGATTCACCGGAACCCAGCTGTCGGTAGTAGTGAAGCAATTCATTTCCACCAGCTATCAGTTAAACATTTTCAATATCACTGAAGATCGAGTTCTCCAACTTACGGTAGGTTGAGCGAAAAAATTATACGTTAGTATCTGCTTGCATGTTTGATATAGGTGAGGTTGATGGATTACTATCCGAGAGATGCTGTTAGAAACGCAGAACTAATTGTGGTCATGGCCGAATTGGCTGACAAGTGTGAAATACCAGTTGACTGAGAGAGACATTTGGTGAAACCGTACAAGTCCATTCATGTAATTTCGCTACCTATCCTGAATGTCGATTTGTTACAATTGGAATGTTCGGAGGTGACGTAAACACATGGCGGTAATATCCTCTCAATATCCTTCTACCAACCTTTATTAAACTGTTCTTCACACTGAAAATCTGTCCGTGAGAAGTTTGTTCTCCATCTTACACTAGCACATAAGGACTTAAACAAGGATCTCTTGAGTGTGCAAATCGTGCCAGTTTCACTGCCAATAACATCTCCAATATAAGAGATAATATGACACAATTTGGAAGGTGACCGAATTTTGTAATCGTCGAAAGCATAAAAATCGCAATACCTTTAATCACGCTGGGAAGTTTTTTTAAACTATGGACAGCTTTTCACTAACTAAAACAATAGCTGCAGAGACGGACTGTTTTTTCAAACTATGACGATTTACTGACTGGCTGGCAAGTAGAGTGTGCAACTTAGGTCTGTGCAATTTTAAGGAACAGAGTCAGTCGTTAGTAGTTTCTAAGCCACAGATCAACCCTGATTATTGTGGTCCAAACCACGTGCAGTATTCGCCACTCACCCATTGATCCAGTTCAAAACAACAACAAAATTATGTTCCTTCATGACGTCCTCCCGGTACTGCTTACTTCTTACATCGTACTTATTCTCTAATGATGAATTCAAATGGAACTTGGGAAATTACCGTTCAAATTGTTTGTTTCCTCGTCATCTTTGTCTGTAAGCTGTTGACACCCGAATGCGTTGCGTAGGAAACGAGATAAGAGTAGTGGAAACTAACCTATGTTATCTAATGCAATTCTGTATAAAACTACACACACACATTTGAACCACAATACAATGGCTGAGCATGGGGCAGTCATGTCAGTCGTTCAAAATCGGTACAAATACAATCCGAAAGGAACTCCTGGGTTCAGAAGCTTGAAGCCTGTCGTAGCTTTTCTTCTGTCCAGTTCCCCATAATTACTCCTCCACATAATCTTACTGTCCACTTCAGGATGCATTGCTCTAAATCAATGTATCCAAACTTTGAAGGTTTGCTAAGTCACTGCATTTGTTCCACAGATTTAGGTTTCAGTTTCAAACTCGAAACTGTACTCCATATTAGTGATTACCCTAAAGAACATTTTAACGGATAAAGATCCTGCAACGCTCCTTTAATGAGATCACTCGGAACAGTATAATAAACATTGTTTTAGTCGTTTTATGTGATATCACGACGTTTTCAGTGGTATTTTTTGCGTCATGTAACTTTTTACAGACAAACTATTTCTGATAATATCCTTATTAACTGCAGATTTCAGAAAAACATAGATTCGACAGGAATTCAAGTTGATGATCAGAATAAACAAAACTACCACCACCATCGAAAATAAGTCAATTTGTTCAACTTACCAAACATTTTGCTCATGGGGATTTTATCTTCAATCATGACATGTTTAGAGTCACCCTCTAGTTTTCGCAAAGCTAGTACTGGCTGTCCATCATGTACCATCAAAGTGGCTGCTGAACGTTGATATTGACATAGAACATGTCCTTTTCTAAGTTTAGGATCCAATTCTTCAACTAGCTCATTAGCATCCGTTTTGGCGGATTGGGTGATAACCAAATCAAGACTTTCTGGGGTGAAATAAACGTCCTCTGCATTTCGAGCTCGAATCTTTCCTGACACTGCCAACAGAACAGGACTGGCTGAACCAGGCCAAGTTGCCGGAGAGTGTTCTCCCAGGCGAAACGTTGTGTGTACCACTTCGGCCAGCTAGAAAACAACCAGACATAGTTTGGTTTAACGTCTATCATACGCAGTAAGATGAACTTAAGAAACCTGTGAACAAGGTTACAAGTTTAGGCGCCCCTCTACAAAGACTGTTCCATATGAGATGGCAAAAATGAGTACGCAGTTGAATTAAGAACAAGGTGTGTGCGATAAGACGTCTCAAGTAACGCCCGATCTTACATTTCTGATTCTACGATTGACCAGTGGTGGAGTGGCTGAGTTGACCAGCCACAGCTTCAAGCAACCTAGGAAAAAGAAACCTGGCTTCGTCGTTCTTTGAGGAGCAGGTTTGTTGAATTTACTAACAGAACGAAGTTCTTAAGCCCCCTGAAGTCTACGCGCCCAGTAAAGTAATTCGGCCAGCAGTATATGAATATTTTTAAGAGAATGAGACTGAGGCTGAATATACAGCTTAAGGCACACTGGCGTTCGTTTAGACACTCCTCTGATTGTTTGTACAGTCAACTAGTGTCACGTCTACATTTCTGCTTTCCTACAGATCATACGAACACTAACAAGGATCATTCTAATAACTGACAAACGTAAATCACATTTCGCGTTAGGTAGACTCTCGTTCCAATAATATGCCGATTAGTGAATTGATTGGAAACATATGTGGATGAAGCAGACCAGACTATCCGCATGTCTGCCACCTGAAGACTGAGTTGTATCATCAATAATGGTTCTAAAGTCTGGTTTAATACAATTAAAACTGTAATTTATGGTTCCGTAATCTTAATTCTCTGTCACACTAGTATACAAATAGTTGCTGACAGAAAGGAGGACCTGAAAATTGTTGGGTTCAAAATATAACCAGAGGATTAGCCGTTCATAAATCTTATTTCTAAGATTTCAGTCTTACAACCAGCATTATAATGACCAAGGATTTTTGAACACACAGATGATACTAATAGTTCGGTCATTTGGGGTCGATTAATTAACTGTCAGTATTCCATGTAAGACACTGCTCTTTTCAGTGGCATCAAATCACCTCACTAATCTAATTGACTTACCTCCGAGTCGCCACTCGTTGATACTTCTTCTTGGCTAAGACCGATAGGAATTGCCTTCTCCTCTGTCTCACCTTCAGGCAAATATGACCATATCAGACGGTCATTTTCGTGAGCAGGATAACCGGTACATTGCAGTTGCACCTCATTTGGTTTTGTTTGCTTGATTTGACCAATTTTTACCACTAGAGAAGAATTGCAGGAGATACTAATTAGGAGAACAAACAATCTGTGCTGACCGCTTTTAACCGTTAGTTCTTATGTAGGTTGTGTACACATATAACCTGACGATAAAGCTTAACCCTTAACACAGTTTGCCTGGTTCGTACGTGCCCACCTGCTTTTTGACACAAAGTCAACAGGTGTGGTAAATTGCTGACCACTGTGTCGCCATATATGGTGAGCAAAACACCTATTGTCACCTGTGGACACGATCAGACAGCCTGATGTTTCCTGGGTTTATAACAGACGTAGTATTAAATTCAGTGACTAGATCATGTTAGGTGTACGAATTCAACTTCGACCAGTTAATTGGCAACACGTCATATGCTGTCAGACCACCGGCACCTAAACGGAAGTCAAATTCAGGACAGATGGGGGTGAATAGCTTAAGACAAAGCCAGCATTTCTTCTCTAACAGCAGCCACAAAGAGGTTTTGTCTAAAGTTATGTGCACAACTATTTCCTAACAGTCAGCTGTCTGGTTTTTAGTACTAGATGATGAATTTTATGATTATATGGGCCAATCGCATCACTACATACAAAGTTTGTCATGGGCTAAGGAGTGGCCGTACACAATGAAGTATCGATCGATCGGATAAACAAAATACAATGTACCAAAAAACTCTTGAATTGGAATACACTTCTTACTTAGGTAGACGGTTGCTTGACTCACAAGTCTTGCTTGTACAGATGAAACGGTATCATGTTACACACAAATGATAAAAATAATACATACAGATGAGAGGAGAGGTTAGGTCCTATTTATTGAATAAATTTGAAGCGGTATAATAAATAGAATATGTCCCATTTCTTAGTCGTACGGACATTGCTTCAAAATGAACTAACGCGCTCTAAAATGAAATGTGGACTCCATTTCTTGGTGTATTCCTTTTCATTCCGTTCAAGTAACCTTACGAAAATCCGGTTGCGCGCAGAGCAGAGAGTGAGCTGGGTTAATTTACAAAGTACACTTGGTCTTTTTTCAAAGTTACCCGTTTTTAACCTTGGGGAGGATGTCTAGAGGACACACAGCTCACAAGAAAGGCAGTACCATGGCCATCAAGAATAGGCGACTCAGCTGTGAGAAAATCGCAAAACAAATCAGATGGTCTGAAGCAGCAGGGCCTCCATTTCTGACTGATTGTGATATGTATATTACCATGACAAGAAGTGGTCGATGGGGAGTTCGTTCACTTTAACCTCCAAGAAGACTAGTACGAATTGTTTCTGATGGTGTAGTTTTTATGCACATTATTAAAAGAACAAAGACAGAGATCAGTTTATACATAGAAGCCTGAGACAATATCTCGAAGAACACGTCATTTGTGGTTAGCTGAACACTCACAGGTATGGTACTGTTAACTGCTTGTCAAAAAATCTAATGCCGACAGGTTGAATTGTGTCGCAGACAGATGATGTTAAAGAAGAATCAATTATGATGTGCTTGAGTGATGGATCAACTAGAGTTACGATTTGGAAGGAGGAGTCAGCGCTGCATGATGAACACATCATTGAAAGTGCCTCACTGATTATCTGGGTTTCCTTCACTCTTAGCAATAAAAGTGACTTGGTTTGATGCAAAGGAGCAATTTCAAATTTGAAACTCATCGCAACCAAAAATTTGACCTAAACAACAGAACACGGATACAATGTCTTGGTCTGCGGATAGTCCGGAGTTGAATCCATTTGATACTTCTTGGAGTTCCGGATAGATAGACATCTGCAAGTAAATCTACTTATGCAATTAAATTAGGGCTGATGGACGCCATCTATGAAGTTGTATTCCACAGTCGCACCTGTACTCCGTTCTAGGTCGTGTGTAAGAAATATACAGAATTTAGTAAATCGTCCTGAGATCACGTTTCATTTTGAAGTGTAATGGTTCACTTTGACTGGAGGCGTCCACAAACATGTAAATCAGAGTGTATGACTATCATTCAGCGTTGTCGCTTCATACTTGAATCCTCGCAAGAAAACAGTTTGTCGGTAATGTTGTTTCCACAGATGTACCCAATTAGTTACGCAAACGTTCAGTATTATGCCAAGCACATTTGGGTCCTTGTATTAGAGTTCTGAGTAGAATTGTGGGAAAAACCTAGTCAACATGCCCAGCACATGGTTCGCCAAGTGCAGCCATACAGCAGTAATTCCAAATGCGGGCTGACTTGGTGTAGATTGACGCAACACTAAGGTGGTAGGTTATTACTATAAATCGAGGGAATCAATTAGTACATGAGATTACAGAAGTGTTGGAGCACCTCTGTATAGATTTGAACAATAATCAAAGAATGAGTTATAGAAAGCGTTGTTAACTAGTTATGGATGGATCATCCGAAATGAAATAATCGCCAACAGGAGGAATAGAAGATCCACAGACCTACCTGGTGTGGATGCAACATTGAGTAGAGCGTGAACTTTTGGTAATGTTGAAGTCGTGAAAACAATTTCGTTGTCTGCTTCGGCACTCGTTGGCGGTGAATTTAGAGCACATGCAAATTCTCCGTCTGAACCCGGTGAGTTGACGGTTTTTAAAAGTGAAGTATGCAAGTTTTCTTCCTCAGTAGTCACACTCGGCTGGTTAGTGATGCTGATTGAAGGATCCCCTTTCATCGGATCTCTCAGTAAGGTCCACATTTCCAATGAAGATCCACGTCTGTACCATTCAATCTTTCGTTTGGCATCACCCAAACTGGCTGTGCAATTTAACAACAGTTGTTCTCCAGCTTTTTGGGAACTTCCTGCACCGATTTGAAGTCGAATATCTAAATTATACCAATAGAAGTAGTGTATATGTTTATTCGAACAAGAAGCTGAGGTCTCATACGTTACGACAAAATTAGACCTAAGAACAAGTCGACGAGCTAACGGTCAGCACCCTCCCTTCACAAACACGAGTCGCAAAGTTCAAATTCTATAATCAGGAAAAATCATCTATGTTCGGTTGATTTAACACGAAACAGATCGGTTGAGTAATCAAGTGTAAGCTTTGCTCTGACAATGTCTGCTAGTTTATCACATGTACTGACCTTCTCATATTCAAGTTGTACGAACCACGACCTGACCAGTGTCAACCTACTTCCGTTGAACTTAGGCCATATCGACTACCGCTGCAAGAGTAACCCACATTTTCGCAAATATTTGTTCTCACTGATAATTGTTGATGCATTACACTAATTTTTCCACCTGTTTGGGTCGTATCCATCCTTGGACAAGCCGAAGAATCCAATCCAGTAAGTTAATGCTAGTCACAAGTCATGGTTTAGGTTCGTCGTCGTATGTGACACTGAGGAAGGACAGCTAGGTTCAAGCAGCTGTCCATCGCCCCATTAGAGGTCATTCACAGCCTAAGCTTTGAGCAAGTCACGATTAGGTCCTAACTACAACTTTTCCACTGGATAGTTGGTATTAAGTTATAGAAGTATTTTGCCCCCTTATGAACCACAGCAATCAAAGGGCAGAGGGATTCAAGATCGGTGGCACAAGTATATTTATCAAGTATAGTTATTCTTCACAATGTACGAATTATGACACGACGTATTCGGGGTTGTTTGTAACTATTGGTTGTCTAAGAAAACCATAACTTCTATCCTGAAGTTTAAATTTTTAACGTCGAGACTCATGGATTGCTTCTTCCTGCCGGTGCCATTTGAGGCATTAATGATCACTAGGCACCAGAGACTAAAAAAAGTTGGTGCAAATTTCAACAAACAGATTTGGCATTTGCTTAGGCAAGTACTGTCTGAAGCTTTATGTGCGTTTTGTCTAAGAGACAGGAATTTACGGTTTAACTGCCAATGTTTACATGGGTTTACTACAAGATCACTGTCGATCCAAGTGCCTACCTATCCTGGTCTATGTTTTCAACAAAGTCGAATCTCGCGGTCAAACTGAAGTAGGGATTTCAATGAGGTTCAAAATAGTTTAAAGACTGATCGACTGGAGCTTAATGTGCAGTAGCTTTTGGGCAGTAAGTCTAAATGTACGGGTTAATGTATACTAGAGAACTTCGAAGAACGGCGATGTGTTCTTTATATCGATGTTTGTTCTGACGGAATTTAGTTTAGATTCTACTAAAAATGTGTTATGTTGCAATCTCATCTAACTTAGGAGAGAAACGAGATGAAAAAATGTCGTCTCGCTAATATACACATTAGACGCCATATTTGGCCATCTTCCTCAAGAAACAAATAGACTGTGATCTGCTTGGTGTGCGAGCAAAACCTGCTGGTAACATTGAATGACTGCTGGCAGTAGCTATTTTTTAAGTGTTGCATTGCAAAATGGGAAGAAGTATTGCGGTAGTTGAAGACCTCTCTGTGCAGTTTGTTTACAAAACAAATCAATCATAAACCATTCAACTAGAGGTGACGTCACTGTCAAATTCGCCATGGATTTTGGAATAACAGGCTAGACTCACGACGCTCTCTGATACGTATTTATTTTGGCATGTCGAGCACTCAGCAACCATATGTTCTTAAATGAGAGATAATTTATTAACAGCTGAGCAAATAAATTGTAAGGAACGTTCACTGGGTAGCGCTGATGGAAAGACTGCTCAAATTGAGACAGCTGAATGAGCTTAACTAACAATATGAAGAAGCCGCAACTTGCTATGAAGGAGTGTATCACGAAGGAAGTGTGTAACTGCAACAGAAATGGATTTTTCTCATCAAATAAACCTATAAAATTGTTTCGGTTGCTTCAGCCTTTCTTTGAAGGTGCTAGACACAGATGTGAAATTAAACACGAGCTAAGGGTGAACGTGCTCAGACTTCGAGAATCGCATGGTTGAATAATTGAAAATGATGGAATGACAGAAATCTAGATTTATTCATTCGTGATTGTGTTGGTCCTATAGGTGGTCTAAAAGAGGTCAAGTGGGAAAAATTCGTTTACTTATCAACAGCCAATTGCGTCTACCTGATAGATTGGCTGAAGTTGTTGAGATGCAGCTGAGCTAATTTCAACCAAACAAGAATAGGCAGTTTTAGTCTTTATGAAGACCATCTTCAAGAAGCAGAATTGGCCTTGGAGCTCAAGCTTGAGCTGCATGTCTAGATCCTTTCGACGGTAGTGAAGACAGATCGGTTTCAGATATAACAAAACTATTTTAGCCAGTTTTGGAGGCGAAATATGAACCACAGGATTCCAGCTTGACAACTGTTAATCCCGTGTTTTAAAATGAGGGGACCACTAAGACATCGGCATTGTCTCAACCGAATCCAAGTTATTTTCCAACCTTATAGTGCATCGGCTCATCACGCAAAAATAAATACATGAATAAGAGACGTGTGGCAAGTTTTGGAGTGCCAGCATCCCACTAGGCAGCCAAAAGTCGTGGTCCTTTTACTTCAGTTTTGTCGTCTTTGTTAGGCCGTGTCAGGTATGGAATAGTATCACATCGTTCGGATAACGGCGGGTGGCGTTCGCATTTGTGTGCTGAGTGTAAGATATATCTATCTAGTAATGGTTTCAAACATCGTGCGCATCATTGTTATATTTGACACCCTTTTTCTCCGAACCAGAGCTATTTTTTCTGGTAGACCACATAACTATTAGTTACAAATGCCATGGCTCTATTCAAATTGTCATTCCTTCTGGAACACGTACTTGGATTCAGATCATGAGTTAGTATGTTACCGTTTTCTTCTTACATTTGCTCGGCAGCTGCCAACCGACAACAACCGTTACCTACTGAACAGAATAAATACCAAATTAGCCTAAAACCAAGGTTAGTAGTCCTCACCCCAAAAAATTCAGTATCTGTCGGACCTTAATCAGGCAGGTCATTCATGAAGCAGATGCTGTAATACTGAATCTCAGGGAAATCTCTGTGGTTAGATGCCAGAAGAAACACTCCTCCTGGCATTTCATGTAAAAAAAAATTCAAGAGGTATATTAGTAGAAGGCGAAAAGTGTGGCCTAATCGCCGATTGTTAGGCTTGATCAGTGAAGAAAGGTAAGGAAATGTAAAGCGTTTTTGCTTCAGAGAATATTGGCAGACTGTTCCAGTTTATCTGTGCTACTGGTCCGAGGCGACAGTCTGTTAGTAAGGCTAGAAGATTAAAGCGCTGGTTGGGACATTTCTTGAGTCAACTAAACCGGCCTGCTGCTTCTCTTGTGCCATCGTCACAAACTTGTAATGTAGCACACTGGTCTGTAGATTTGGCAGTGAAGTTCACATTTGAGTTTTGACTCTCACACTTATCTGTGCTGCTGGCCCAGACTAATTCGTACTGCCACTTTTCAAAGAAAGAGGGAAGGTGTAAGTCGAGGTTTCAGTACAATCGTTTCAATACAGGTGGACGACGAATAACATCCATTTATGATAAGGTAACTCGGAAATAGTTCTCACACCTACAAGAGGAGTACGGGGTTCTTACGAAAACCATACGGGAATTAGCTTGACCCCAGTCATTATGAGAGTTATGGCATCCGTCATACTTTGTCGATCCACTGTATCTCGAGAGGCAGACAGTCCGGGAAGAATAAGCAAGGTTGCTTCCCGGTCGAGTATATATGGATAAATTTGTTACTCCAACTAATTCTGGAGCAGCATCATTACCTACCGTCGGCCATGTATTGTCGTGTTTCTCGGGTATAAATGTGTGTTCGAATCGGTCGAACATTACCAACGTTTAATTTGTAGGTCGGGACAAGTGACTACTCGGACTATTTTAGTAGTCAGGTGGCAAATGAAAATATTAATAAGTGCTTAGAGTGTAGGGGGTTTGATAAATGGATTGAGAATAAAACAACGTTATGAGCAATTTGTAACGCTCTACGTTTCAACCATCTCGGTTGGCCTTCCTCAGGAGTTTTAAACGGCTTCAATCGACATCCAATGATAACAGACAATGGATTCGACCAGTCAGATAAAGCGCAGAATGAAAAAATCACGGCAAATCCCGGGTGTCATTTGTTCTCCTGTTAATGTGATTTCGATCACAACACTTCTGAGGAAGACCACTCAGAGTGGTTGAAACGTAGAGTATGAAAACTTGCTGGTAAAGTTGTGTTATTCTCAATCCGTTTATCAATAACTTACTAAACACGACGCCCAAGCTGTTTGACTTCATTCGTACTAAATCTGGTGCGGATATTTTACAATGTGAGGATTTGTCTTAAATACTTTGGTGTTGCACTGTTAAGTTAGCAAATACTCAGTTTTCCGTCTATCGTCGGTTGCTTTCAAATTTGGTTACATGCGTGACTTATATTCACTTACCTTCAACCAGCAGAAGGTGGAATACACGATGACTTGAACTGTCCGGATGAGCGCAGACATAATCACCCGTGTGAGCTAATTTCGCATTGGGAATATGCATTATGAGAGTGGTCCCTCCCCTTGGAGGTGCAGCCTCCTCCACGTAGGGATTTGAACTTGCTTCGCTTGTTGTGATTTCCTGTCCATCCGGTGAGGTCCATGAGAGTTTTCCCTTTTGTTGTGTGTGACACTCAACACTAACCGATTCTCCGGACTTGGCTTCATGAGACTGCATATTTAGTTCCAGTTCTAAAATGTAAGGAATACTTAAGTTGAGGAACAATAATCGGAAACGCTCGTGTACAAATGTGTACCATATTAACGAACTCCAATGAACTGAATCTGCTGAGGTTGTGACTTATCCGATGAGGTGGCTGATTTTATGTAACTTCTGCTCCCATAGTCTTGATCACCAGCTCTGTACTACATAGCTCAATGGGTTTGCAAACCAGGGAGAAAATTACTCGCAATTGAGTTACTACCTTACAAGTTCGACATCCATTTGGGCATAAAATACCTCTCGTGGTCAAGGTTCACGAGGTACGCATACAGTGTTTGAAAATTGGTACATATTACTTATAAAACTATACTACCTAAATTTGTCGCAAAATCCCACACCTTCAAAGTGGACGGTAACAGGACGAGATTTCAAGCTAACGTTGTCTCACTTCCTTCTCGACTCATATTATTGCATTGTGCATTACAGGTGAGCAGCCGCATGTTTTAATCATGATGGTCCTTATTATCACTGTGACAATAAGCATTCTTACGGAACACAGACAACATTTACGAAATCACTACTGATAGTCTTTGTAGAATACGATTTGTACTAAACAGTTTAAGAACTGATCGTGGCAAACTTTGAAGACCGCCCTCTGTACCTTAATCCTTCTTGGGATTAGTACGATACTCATTATCCAGTTTATCTCTGTAACTCAGCAAATCAAACATGCGTATTCCTGGTGCGAGAACCAAAATGCAATGTACACATGCTCTGCTGTGTTTGGGTTATAACGTCAGCAAATGTGAAGTTCCATTCATTTTCTAAAACCCTAAAATTACTTAAACAAAGACGTTTATTGACCAGTTGGTTGCGGTAGGCTGATTTCGACAAATGTTAAAACATGAAGGTAATGAGTATGAACCGTGTTATTAAATTTCTGAGGGAAAATAGGCGGTTAGCTTCGTTGTTGTTTTCAATTCAACCAAAAAAATACTGCTTAGAAGTAAAAGAATTAGATAGTGTCCAAAGTGAGCAAAGCATTAACAAACGTCTTGACGTGACTTCAAGGGTTATGCCAGTTTTGACACCTTGTCAATAAGGGAGAGTTCGCACTAGTGTCGAATTAGCCTATTTAATTCAGTGGAAATGTTTTCACGACAGATGCCTTCCTCGAAACATTGACTCTGTCGGACGTCAAAACTCATCAGCTGCCCTAAGCTCATCATTCAAGTGGATTAATGTGAACTCTGATCACAACCCCGATGATATTTCGGTGAAATGGCAGAAAGGAGGAGTAAACATGATAACTTAGCTCTGCTCTACGTAATACGGAGAAAAACTTCAGCGGTTCTCGCGACTATCTATAGCTCAATGTTTGTGTGAGATGATTTAATTGAAAAGTTATCCACAAACCTGCCTGATATACACGATGACTGGAATTCAAACTATCGGTTCACACGCAGAGATATGCTGATAACTTTGAAAAGAATCAATTTCTCGTCTACATGTCATGATCCAATTATAAGGTCAATCGTCTTCCAGTGCTATAACATCTGTTATCAGTTGAACAAAAGTGGGTATTCAAAACGAACAAACAAACCGCGATAAACAGAACTCGGAAAGTTAGCCGCAGTGGAACTATTCACTTATCCAAAACTGTCTTAATGGCGTTAGCATGTAGAGATGAGGAAACACTGGCAGTCTGCTTGTGTTTTGCTAACTTCATGTACGTCTTAATTCGGAAGACATTAAACGTACTGAACTACTATGCCATCTGGTTGACTGCACATTTCGTATTCTGTAATGTAATCCTATATGGTCAGCTCATTATCGGCAAATCTGTCAAATCTGATACATTACAAAACTACTGGCTAAAAGACATCGTGATTCGGTGGCTGATTGGTTTTATGGCTGATGTTTTCAGGTGTTCACTCAAATAAGTTGGCCATCTTAGGTATTTAGCATGGTACCACTTATGATATTAGGATGCTAGGACATTCTCACTTGTATTTCGTTTCTCAAAACTGGCAATGAGTAATTAATTCACTACAAGACAGAGCTTATACTCTTAGTTCGGGAACAAGGTTTTGAATTTGCTAGGCTGTAGACCAAACCTCACTTTCAAAGAGTATCTACGCGGCTTCTTAACTTGTCAGTTACAGAACGGGTTTAAAGTATATAACTGAACGATCGAATTGATGATTGATTTCGAGTCACAGTAGTACGATGGTCGCATACTGTTTTCACGGGCAAGTATTTACATTCCTGTGCACACTTCATTTAATATGATCTCTTCTGCCAAAATGCAATCGATTGCCTAATATTTGATCATATCTGGAGAGAAAACCAGTTACTAGTACTTTAAAGAAGAGAAGGATATTTGTGAGACATTTTCTTAATGCGATCAGTACAGACGGCAAAACGAAACCTTAAGTGTTAAGGTTACGTGAATAGATTATATACGGATTCAAAGTGTGTATATAACTGTTATCACCTATCACGTGAGCGGTTTGAAACGCGAATCAAGCAAGCAACCCCTACTCCCACATAAAGCATTTCGCCAATACAATTGATTAGTTGTGGCTTGTCACCGTGGCAACCAGTGTCTGGATTTTTCTTCTCCTCCTTGCGCCGGATTGTGTCAATGGTCAATGGTCAACCATCAAAACGACTGGACTTTTGCCATGTGTGTTGCAGTAACGATGCCCCCACCGTAGTCACTCAGAAAATTTCTTTCTTGTTCTTCCTCTTTTATGGTCATAACGGACGTGTACTGTTTACTTAGTAATCGAATGAAATAAACACGCATCTGATTTTCTTTCCGAATGCATCGGAAAACCTTATGACCTGGATACAGTTCTTGAACTTAAACCTTAACACCAAAAGACAGTCACTGAAATTCGTGTAAGCTAACTCGTCTGGTAATCTAAAGTCACCAGTCTGTATAATTGGGCCCAACTAGAACAAACTATTTACCGACTTTCGACTTGGGCTATGCACCTTGTTGTAATCAGGGTTGTATGATTAGTAATCGTAGGCATTCTTGTTTCTGATGATTGTTG
The DNA here is from genome assembly GCA_013368495.1 of Paragonimus heterotremus. Taxonomy (NCBI): domain Eukaryota; kingdom Metazoa; phylum Platyhelminthes; class Trematoda; order Plagiorchiida; family Troglotrematidae; genus Paragonimus; species Paragonimus heterotremus. The sequence continues at coordinate 64,543 of LUCH01000218.1, read as the reverse complement.
GCAGATTGTCTCGTGACACACAAATAAACGCGTCATACGAGAACACTGAATCACGTGTCGAGGGCATCGAGTTATACTTACGGTTGACTTTGAAACATATTAACATACTCCACGTTGAATTTGGATCATAACGACCTAGTACCTGGGGATGTGTAATGGCATGCTTTCACACATTCTAAAGCCAAGATTCGCTGTCCTCTGTAGGGAGGGACAACCAGTTGGCCAGCAGGTCATCTGAGCTGTTACGTGCAACTTCTTAATTGTACAAACACCTTGAAAACTGTGCGTCTGGGTTGCAAAAGTAACTTCTTTTGGTTACTACGAGTCCACCGTTGAAATAAATACTAGCGACCGCAACACTGGTTTCCGTTTCATGCAAACTATGTAAGCGCATTTTTCGCTCCTGACTTGCTTAGTAACAGCATAGATTATTTGTTCCAAAATACGCACGTGCTATTTTTGCTGGCTCAGTATTTGATCAGAATCATCAACTATTAACATATTTCAATGGACTTATGACTTCTGCTTCTCTTTCGTTTGCATTGCAATCCATAAGTTCTTAATGGGATTCATCAGAAACGAACACGGTGCTAATTGCTGCCCGCTTAGTAAGCATTTTCGGAAAAGACACCGTCCAAATCACTGGGACGAACGGCGCTGCCACAAATAACCACTACTGTTTATATAGCTGTGCCGATCTTCAGTTAATATATCACATCATAAAGTTACCATCTAAAACCATTACTTTCGTAAGCACCCCTTCACACCGTATAGGTTGTAATAGAACTTCCTGTCATTGCTCCGACCAAATGTAAGTTTCCATTTCTGTTGTTAGGGATAAAAATTGCATACTTTTGCTTCTTACAAACAGTGTCTCAATGACCTTGCACGAAACAACCTGAGGTTTGTGTCATAAATCCATCAGAGTCTTGGAGCTCGCATAGCACTCCAACAATCAATAACCAAAATGCCGTCGTATTGCCTGGTTTTCTTTGGTGTTCATATTGATGGGAATTTGACACAACTTCTTTGCAATGATGAACCGCCCATTCAACTATCGGCTGATAGTGGTTGTCAACACTCCTTTCGCACGCATTTTCAAAAAGGTGAGAGCCAATGTCTGGTTCGTGAAGATTTGTTTCAGTATTATATAGATTTCCGATTCATTCAAAATTTTACCTATATTTTCTTTGTCGGTTTACGCTTTCTAACTGATACAACTGACATGGAGCTACTTATACACTATCTTGCAGTTGACTCCAATTAGGCGAGCTACCATGCGCCATTCAGCGCCTCTTTTGAAAGTTTCATTAATGCGTGTGGTAAGGCTGCAACTCCTTCTATCACGTACGGCTGTTTTCTGAATACCAGAACATGTTTGCGAAGCCAATTGACGCATCAGTATTGTAGGTCACGGTGTGATTGACAAAGTTCTTTGGTTCGCGCTGTCTATACCCGACTGGACCACGTGACGGCCTTGGGAACTCAGTCAATCCCTCGGACATCCTCCTATCGCGGCAGCCAGTGCGTGCCATTAGAATCAAAAAGAGGCCACGAAAGACCACTCCATCAAACCAGTCATAAACCATTTTCGTAGCCAGTAAAGGCGACAGAAAAATGCTACTGCCCCCAAAACGGAAAGCTGTCACACAAATGATTCATCTTCATACCTAAAACAAAATCCAGTATGGAAACGGGTATACAGTATTATTACTATTTGCTAAATTGCAGACCAACCACAAAGAGGCGATTAACTTCATCACATGAACTAAGGAATGACTGTCGTTTTGAAGGATTTTCGGGGGCTGCATTTTTGATTTCCTGATTAACGAATTTATAGTGCTACCCAGCTGTACCGAAGCAACTGCCCAGCACTCGTCTGATGACTGTGAGCGACCGATTTCAAAATTTGATGTCAGAACGCATGAACCCATTCTCACTGTGTTCTAAAGCACACGATTTACCTGTATGGTTTTATTCGGTTCAGTGCAAGCAATCAGTGATATAGGCATATAAATACTTGAAATTAATATGTATGCGTTTAGTTCATCTATTACGTTAACCGTGTAGCCTGCTAACCGGTTACTTTAGGGTTTTACACGTTCAGTAATAATATGATCTAAACAGGTGAAGGCTAGGCTAATCATTGGACGCTAAGCTCTTCATTAATAAATAAGCAAGACAGTGATCAACTTGTAGTGGGTGACAACTGTTGGTGATCGTAAAGGTGATACAAGTAATATTACAGACTATTGGACAATCCGGAATGACCCACTAAATGAGACATGCTATGGGCCCCGACAGTCAGGTATTCATTGATTCTGAAATAAGCTCGAGTACCAAAGATAATAACCGTGTTACACAAACCGTAGGCTTGAAAAATAAGTCGACAATGTGTCTTGAATCTTCTTAGAAAAGGTGTCTTGTCCAAGCCCAATATCTAAACTAATTTACTTCAGTGCACAAAAGAACTGAAAGAGCCTATTTTTATCCGAATATCAGTGGATGCTTTATACATCAAAAAATTGGCAAATGACGAAGATGAGCAGACCAGTTGATCTTCAATACCATTAAAAAGACAAATGTATTCAAGCTGTTTGTTTCAGAAAAGGCGTATATAGTTGAATTGCTAAAAGCTGCCGAAAGATTGTGACATCTGAAGTTATTTCAGTGACTTGAATCCAAATAATCTGATGCTTTAGGAGGAAGCTACCATATTCCATGATAGTTCACATGATAGTTCACATGAAAACAACCATGGGCACTTCAGAACTCATCACCGAATTGTGTTGAACTTTCTTCTCTGGAAGTGCTGTCAGATGGTTATTGATCTGTATTTATTCCATTGATGTTTGTTTTGCTAATGAACTCTGTTTGGAACCTTAATGCTCTTCATTAAAAACGTTGCTGCACGAATACAAAACGTTGTACATCGTTTTTGGGGCAAAATCTATACGAAACCAATAAACGCACAAATTGTCTATGTTTGTTCAGACTACAGCTGATTCGAACAGACTTCAGCTCATAGTTTGACAACATACTTGTAGTGAGAAAAAGCAATGACTGTTCTGGTTTCTAGGATTCTTCTATCAGAATCCCTATTTAGGGGTTTGCTAATCGGCTTCCATTATGACTGTTACAAGATTTGTCACTCACTATATTCAACTTACTTGAAATCGGAGACAGAATATTATATCGTTACTCTTCCATCTACTTCTGACCAAAGTTTCCTGATATGCTTACTGACTCAGTGAGTCGTGTATGACCAAGTGGAATATTGAAAACCTACCAATATACATACTGTCGTAAAGTGTTCAAATAATGTTTTTTGCAGACGAAAGATTCTGAGAGGCAGCACTAGATTAGTTCAATTTTGATTCTCATAAAATTTGTTTTCTTAAGTTAGCATTGTCAACTGCGACAAAAATTAGTTTATTTCACCGTTAGTTATCACTGGCTGATAGGCAAGTAACCATTACATGCGGTTCTCGTACCGTTAGAGTTCATCGGTGTTTTGAACTTAAGCGCGGATCTTGTTTAAGCTTGAACTGACTCGAAAACTTACCGCTGACAACCAACCGGGCTGTTGGCGGCGAGACCGGCATGTTAAGCACTTCCATCACCGAAGGCCTAATAAAACAGCCATAAGTGTTAGCTTGTCCGGGCTCCACTTTGTCAAATATAAGACTAATTGTCTCTGTCCAGTCTGTTTCCTTGTCCGCAGTAATCACTATTTCAACGCGGTTCCCTTCCGGTAACGGGGTTCCATCCTGACGTTTCCATTCCAATCGTTTTTGATATGGACCGCTAGGCCCTACAACACCGGTGCAGTTAAGAATGGCCGATGTCCCGGAAGAGACGAAAACAGCCTTTGTGGAAACAGATACTTCTGGAAATTGACATGAAATGTAACACATATAGAGTTGACCAAATGGCAGGTAAAAAATATGACAAATACGGTTTGATAGAGTTCCATGAGACACGATGTGCCTCCAATCTATTTAGTGTTATCGCCTGAATGGGATACGCACGTCTAGAAGTCTTTCCAAACTTCACTAGGGTCACTGGCTAGTGTATGCGGTCATTCTCCAACGAAATTAAATACGGAACAACGCTGTTATGGCCAGTCAGAAAAGCTAAAATGCTGTCGTACCACAGAGTTTCTATAAAACGTGTATCGGTTGAACCCAAAGTTTTGGCAATTTATTAAAATAACCGGAACAGGTTTGAGGCCGAAATGAATACGTGAATGCTTGGCTGAAAAGTGTACATTCCAGCTGGAGGTGTTGTTTTTATGGGCAGGAGAATATTCATCTAGTTCAATCCTTCTACTGTCCACAAGTACAACGTTCAGCCTACTTGACCATAACTGATATGGTCTGCATGTAAGTTTGAAAAACGTGTCCGACAAAGTGCAAGATAAGAAGACATCTCAGGCTACATGCTACTTGATTTTTCGGTTTCAGCTACACTCATTGAATGGCATCATTACGTGAACTACGAGGAAGTTGGAAGAAAGATAACCAGTATACATGTTTTGTCAACAAAACAACAACAAAGTTAAATTATAACGTTATATACAAGTATGAATTCCAACTCGTAAACAGAACGAAACTGAGTGAAAAGATTATTCATTGTGCTAACGCTCACCAGTGAGTGGTTTGTTAGCTGATCCGCCATTAGTTAACATCAAAAAGCTATGGGTCTCGAAAAGTTTCAACCATCACGGAGAGCCCTTATCAAGCGGTCTAACCGGAAAAATTACAGTACATATGTAGAGTTTTATCGGGGAAGCTAAAGATTCATGCTACCGATAGTGAAAAAACGGAATTATTTCTTCTCATTAGTCTCCGCTTTCTATTCAAGTTAAGTACAAACTCACACCAATTCCAACATGCTTTTCTCACCCAACAAAACTGTACTTCTGTCGTATTCGTTACGATTAACATGAACAGTCTGTAGAACGGATTATCACATCTCTGGATGTTTTCTACGCACTTTTATATTGTCGGAAAGAGAGTAGAAATTACTGATAGAGATCAGGCGAACAATTAGTCTGATAGGCAAGAGGTTCATTGCAGTATTAATGGGGATAGTCACTACAAATTTTGACGTGTATCCAAGCGTGCTGCCACAAAGTTTGATTGACGATTAACACATTTTCCTTTTAGGGTGACCCATGAAAATAAAATGAAAGCCCATGACCTAGGCAGTTCAGTACATTTTCAGATGAAATAATGGTTTGATGTAGTTAACAGTCTGATATTGTATCACAACGGCACTACACTCCGTCGTAATTCGAGGCTGTCTCCACTTGTATCCTGCCTAGCTATTCATTTACTCTAGACGATAGGAGTATTTAAATGTTGTCAGTGTTGTTACCTACTTAATGCTAATGTCTCTTGTAGGTGTTATTTACTCATTCGATCAGTAATTTAAGTTGCCTAGCAATATTCTTCCTACGCTACCGCATTGACCCCAGGAAAGTCAACATTTTTCAATCCGTTGGTATGTGGAAGTTGAACTGTCGAATCTCGACCCTAAAATAGGAAGTTGGGTAGGGCAGTGACCGCGGACAAGCAGTATTGAGAGTTTCAGAGTTAGCAAAAACATCCCCACAAACAAGTTTCTGCTGATTCGGTCCATGTATGAGCTGTTAAGTGTTTGGTTGGAAAAAGAACAATTTTCCTACTTTTTCACACCATTAATTGATTAAACTACACAAATTTGCTCAAATGATCTCACTAATCAATAATATCCATTCACAGTGGCCGGATATTTACAAATAATAACATTCTAACTGACCAGTACGTCCATGTTGTGCACGTTGTTGCAGAACCATGGACTTTTTTGAAGTGAATTCATTCTAATTGATCACTGAGTAACATCGCGTAAACAGTGAGTAGACGAATGATTACCACAATTTCCAGAAAAAAAACAGCGAAGTACATACTAATGAGTAGTTTGGCAGATTTATGATTTTAGATGAGACGCAATATTGGAAAGTCAGGGATTCCGCTGAATTTGAACCAACGACAGAAACGCTGTGCCTTAGTGCGGCAAGCGCTCTACCAGCTGAGCTACGAATCCACGCCAGGAGCTTGGAAATTTCACATTTGGACTCGGTTACCCACCCGTCCCACTGCCTCATATGGAATCCACCAGTTGATCCAGGGAGTTGACTGGTGGATCCAAGCGTGGACTGTTCGAGAAATCCTGCCGGAGCAGTCGATCTCCTGCATCGTTTGGTGGATTCCTTATGAGGCAGTGGGACAAGTGGGTAACTGAGTCCACATGTGAAATTTCCAAGCTCCTCGTATAGCCTTGTAGCTGGACTGATGGAGCGCTTGCCGCGTTGAGGCAAGTTGTTTCCGTCGCTGGTTCAAATCCAGTCGAAGTCCACACCGTTAAAAGAATACAAAAATGGGTGATATGAAGCTTTGGAGAGGGGTTTGTATATAACTGAAAACCAAAAAGTCCTCTGTGCAAGCAGAGAAAACGGATGAGTATTCGCTGAGACTGTTGTCAACATCCAGTCAGATCAGATTTGTTTGTTCAAAAACTGTAAGTCATAGACAGTTGAGATGAGGATAAGGTTACATTCGGGAACGATCGTTTAGCCGCAGAACTGTTCACGTAGTGGTTAAAAGACGTAGTTATGGTGTCCTGGGTAAAACTGCGTTCGATTGAGCAACATCTTCAAGTCATTTGGGATATTCAACTAGCTTCAAGTATACGGCAAAAATGCATCTACAATTAACCCATATTAAAACTGATTTGGCAAACAACTTACCGTCGGGAGTCCAGAATTGATAGAAAGGAGAGGGCTCATCCTTGGTTTCCGTAGGATAGTGGACAGTGGCCTGGAAATAGAAAAACCATTACAATACTTAATACACCTAGTAAGTTTTGAGTAACCTCACATTTTCTCCAAGTACGCTTACAACATTGCGAGAATTGAACCTTGTATGTTAACAAAAGTTTTGAAAAACACAATAGATACTTTTAGTAGTGGTAGGCATAAACTAAAAGTCCGTTGTTGAGATATTTGTTAGCAAACACAGAGCCTCCGGTTAAAATCCCGACAACCTCAACATTTGATGAACTGGATCACTCCAAACATGCAAGCTATTTAAGCTAAATATGTTTAATGGTTACATGAAAAAAGAAATAATCCTTATCTAACTGTGAAGTATTTGGCCAAACCTCTAACATGATGTTCTACCTATTACTTCATATGAAGGTCAGATAGCTGTAAGCAGTTCACGGAATACTGTTGTACTCGTATAATACACAGAATTGTATCAGGATTCCGTAAGATAGTGAACTGAATAGGTTTTCACCACAACCTGCCACTGTTTACTGATGTTGTTACTGATGTCGATGTTACACTGTGTTCATTGGTTATCATTATCCAATATCCAATTAACGGTTCGTTGCTTTCATCCGTTCGTCTCTGGGTTCCAGATCAGTTTTTGCGGAAACCGTGAACCAGTAAGGAATTGACAGAACTAGTATAATTCTAACTGAAAAATACCAAACATTTATTTGGAAATTATTGTGTGGAACATAAGGGACTGTGGTAGGCCCACTGTCTAGTGACTACTCGAAATATAGGCCAATAAAAATAGCCACCATAACGAAACATGTAAAGTTCGCTATGTTCCAAGAATAATTGTTAATGGATTGATCTAAAGAGATATTATAGACACCGTCATTTGAAGACCGTGAGGAGTTCACGCAGTCCTATTTGTATTTCACATGGAGGCATTGATGGGCAGCAAATGGAGTTACTTGAAAAGCTACAAACGTCTGAATTCCGTAAGTGGATTTTCTACCAAGACTATGATTCTACTAGGTACCATTGAAATGTTCAACCTGACGTGAAATAGTGTCGTCGACCAGCGGCGAGTTTTCTGTGACGCGAAGTACTTTATACATTTTTCTTCTGAAAAGTCCATCCAGGATTTGGAGCCATCATAAGACATTACAATTTCCAATATACAGCGTCACAGGGTTTTTGATTTGAAGAGACAAAAGAAATCTGGAAATCAGCCAGATTCGGAAGAACAACACAAACGGTAGACCTTAACGAGCTTCACCTGGTAGAGCGCTTGTCTGGTGAAGGAATGTGGCTCTATTTGTTGGCTTAAAGTAGGCCGAAGACAACCTGTGTTTCATAGTTAGACAGTTTCAAAAGTGATGTTCTTGTTGTTTTTACTGCTGCCAATTTTACATCAGTACTGCATGGAAAACAGTAAAATGGTACTACCTGGGAAAATAAGGCTCAAACCAAAAACAGTTTATATTAAAGTGGAATAGTTAAAAAGAGTTTCATAACAATATTTGTAAAGGAGTATAGCTGAAAATGATTGTGCCTGCGGAGACATGCCGAATTTATAAAAAAATCATTTATCATGCATGGGTCACATGAACCCAAGTGTATTATGCAACATTTTTAACACGTCCGAAGAAGAAGGTTACGCATAATAAAGGAATGTATGAAAATACCAAAATGGCAATATTTTCCTTGTTGAAATATTGAAAAATGTCCTGGACACAGGGGCCCAGTTATAATGTTTAACAATTAATCAGTGCCAGTAGTGGTCACACTTATATCACATGTATTTCATACGTAATCACAAGGTTCATATAGACAGGGTCGTTTGTTCGGAATGACAGTCCTTATGTTAGCTAACTAGGGAATGTAACCGAGGACGGAATCTGTCCACGATAATGGGTGAGCATTGAGATAAACGTTTGATTTTCCAAGTTTTAACTCCAGACAGGCTCTATGCATCTGGATTACTGCGAATTGATATATCAGACTAATGTGCCCAGTTACTTCTATCTCCAATGAAGCCGACATGATGACTGTAGAGCTAGACAATGAACAGAGCATAGAACATTACTGCATACTTCGTTTGCCGCTTCGCCATTCGAAACAATAATAAAACTAATCAACATGAGGCATAGCTTACACACGTACTAGGAGGTAGATGTTCGTGACATCGTAATGATTAAACAAAAAAGATCGGATGACATATCAGTCGATAGTAGACGATAACTTAAGCGCTTGTTAGTCTGTAGGGATTCAATTTACTTTACGTTACCAATTCGTACCGAATACAACCACAAGAACTGAAAATGATGTCAACGGTTTGACCATATTCATTGGGGACAGATTTTTCAACCCACGTTAATCATGAAGGCAAAAGGACATTATCTTTGTCGAGTAAGGGCAGTTTGTTTTACATCTATGCGCCTCGCTTTATCTGTGGCTGATAAGAACGAAGTCTGTCGGCTGATTTTTCATCTCTGATAGTCTTTGTGTCCACAGGATTGCTTGAATGTCGTGGATACATCATGTGGACAAGGAGCTGTCTCAAAAAGGGGTCTTCTGAACTAACAGAGTGAAAAATTTGTGTGTGACATAATTTCTTGCTAGCAATCCTGTGGGCATGAATGCGTGCCACGTTATCATGTCACTACGTATTCTGGAATAAGCCGGTAAAATTAGTTTGGCCGTCATCCACTGACTTATCACCGAGGTATGAAATTACCTTATTGAAGAATTGCCACCATCGAGTCTTCGAATTCCTCTGGCAGGAACTTATTGGGTCATAACATCAGCTGGTCGAGACGCTGACAGAACGGTATGGATGACTCAACATAGCCTGGATTTCTGTCCATTCTTTTCAGTTCAGTGATATGTTTCGAGGTTTTATTTCAACTGCATATGTCTATCAGTGTGTCTGTCCAGACGAATGGAATGTCAACAAGTCGAATACCGAATAACGTTAACAATTCCACAGACCAAAACGCCGTTGTTATCAACTTTCGGGGCTTAAATTATAGCCGGTTTTACTGTCTTTCTCTGTGAGTTTGCTAGTGTGGTCGGTAGTAGTCAGTTATGCAAAAACGATAAGATACCGATTCAATTTAATCACGTTCTTAAAGTTAACACCCAACCTTGGACTGTGAGCTGGTTTGGTTGCACTTTTTCTAAACCAAATACTTCAGTTTTACTTGATTATATGTATAAGCAAGATAGTGGAAGAATGGAGAAAAAAATGTATCCTGGTAGCCACTTTGAATAAGCAAGGTGCAGCTGGACAGAGTATGCCTAGTCTAATCGAAACATGAGTCAACTTCGATTTGCTTCACACCTATCATACTACTGTTGGCGAACAGTCGAATTGTGAGTGATCGAAAAAGGACGGAAGTTGGTAAAATTCACTGGAACAATCCTTTCCTCTGATAGATTGGTTTATCACGAGGTACCCACCGTAGAGATTACGAAAACTTTCAATGGAATGTTATGAAGCTTGTCAAAAGATTTTTTTATGGACGAAGGTTATAAACATCCGAGGAATCAACAAGCAACCAACTGGATATATTTGGGAAATTTGCGTCGAAACAGAGAGGAATGTACGTTTGTACACGCGAACCAACTACATCTGACGGACAGCTATTTTGATTTGGAGACAAAAGCAGTAAGGACGTGGTAGGTCACAAATGACATGTGCACCCTTCAAGATTTCCATGTGCTAAGTCGACAGTAACTCGGCATTCCTTTCAAAAGTTCACTTCGAAAGTGGCATGGGAAGTACTGCTAAAAAACACTGAAAATTACTTCGTAGAAATTAAGATTACTTCGCGATCACAATCTAGATAAGTACGTATGCCAACCGCAACTTGAAACGAGGCTGTCGGGCAGTATATTGAACAGTAAAAGTTGGTTGATTACTAAGTTTCTAACATGGCGAATAGTACTGGAAGACAATATTAACCAGTGCAACCAGGAATTTAGTAGTAAGCAACTTATCAGTTTTCAAACATCTCTTGATTTCCTTCGTAGTTTGGTGGCCTTGACAAACAATGTACTATCCAGCTACGTGGCCTGACTAAGTAAAGCCCGAACAGACAATATGCTCATGGTCAAATTTGATGCATAGAATTGCGGGTGCACGCATGTGCAATGATTTCAGCAAGTACTTCAAATTGTGAAAAAAATATTCCTTCATTCGAGTGTAATGTTTGTTTTATGGTTGTATACAATTAGGATTGGTTAGAGCTTATTGAGATCAGTGCGTAAAAGGAACAAAAAGAGGGAATCATCTATGGTTGGTACTTATATACAGGATTTAGGCAACGATAAACTTCGACTTTATCTAGCCACAAGCTTAATAAACTCTACCTAGAATGCAGGTGAACTATGTCACTAATGGTGAATTGCTAACGAATAAACGTAGTTTTTCACCATTATCTAAATTACTTGAAAATAAGCAACATCTCAGCATCGGATATCTTTTATCAACCAGACTTACTTGTACTTCGTAACGTCGACCGGGTTGCAGACCTTTCACCGTATACCAGCGTCCGAAGCCTGCACTCGCGTCAGTTGAATCTGGTTCAAATTCCACTTCAGTCAAATAATCTGGCTTTTCTGGACCCTCACCGATTACCTGAATGTTAAACTCCGCAGTCACTGCTGGGTTACCACGTAAACATGCAGCCGACTGACTTGGGACTACAAGAATACGGACGCTTCGACTGGATAAGGGTAAGTGGGATTTCACTGCAGTGTGTTCTGAAAATCCAAATTTATAGGAATCCGTGATCAGACATGTGTGATTCAGGCTACTAGGTAAACTTAAAAAACGACGGTTACGAAGTTGTTTGCTATTGGAGGTTTGATAATATAATACGAAAGTTTACTCTGTGAGGCATCTGAGGACATGCCAGTTGTCGGCGACCGATATACAGAGATCGATGTACGTTTCGCGGGAATGTCTTTAATGTCTAGGATGATGACCAACGGCCAACTGTTCTAGATAATCAATCCTAACCTTATTACGTCAATATCGTGCAAGTGTACTTGTTTTTTTCACCACATCCTTCGTTATTTAGGTCTCTTATGTTTTTCAATTTCTTGTCTTCTGATTTCAAACAAATCAATTGATAAAGAGCCCAAATTCGCAAATTTAGAACGTAACGAACATTAAACGACGATAGGTCTATAGATCGCAAAATCATTTTCAACGCAATGGCCGATACAAACGGGTGGACTTTTGCTTTGTCTAACATATGTTTGAGCGAGAAGGATCAAAGGTCCTTTGAAGGACTGGAAAAACGATTCTCATGAGGGATGGAATATGAAGTCTAGATGCACAAGCCCACGATTGTGGTAACTTCAGTAGACACTATTCGCATCCATCATTACACATATCCTCAGATGTACGCCGAATCGGGCTAGTAACCGTACGCTATATGATTCATCCGTTTAGAGCTGAATCATGCAAGGACTCAGCTGTATTGCTTATATCAAAAGCTTCCTAACTGGCAACTGATTATCACCAACTTGATCTAGTTGCGGTAAGCTAACAAGTGAAGCTGAAGGTGAACCTAGACAACAATGAAGGTTAATAAGCACTCCACAGACGTGAATCAACCACAGTAAAATATGGGACTGTCGCCACAACTCGTGGAAACAAGTGACTACAGAAAGCAACTAATAGACTACATCAACTGCTTTTGCAATCTACGACAATAAATCCACCTACATTTCAACTAAAGGCGACTGAACAACAGAGACCTAAATTACAGAGGCCTGAAAAACACTTTGCTTTACTGAAATCCACATTGAGGTTAGAGTGTGTTACTTTACTAGATACTGTATGTGATTTGATGACATATAGAATTAGATTATTTAGACTATTCATTAGTGGTTCACATTTCAACATTCTGGAGGCAGCACAAGAAACCCACCCATCTGTCGGTGATCTTACGCAACTTGTTTCGTGATGTACAGTGAATGGCTAGAAATGTGAACCAGTGACACGTAACCCAGCCGAGTTCGGAAAAGAATCTTCTGCGTTTCCCTAAGTCAATGGGGCCAAACATTAGCTCTTGTAGGATCCAGTAACAGAAGAGTAGCCGTGCAGTTGAAAGTGGAGAAAGGAATTTGTTATCTTTTCGGTCATCACGTTTGCCAGGTTGAATCCTCAATGATAGCAACTGGGGTCATAGGCCAACAGAACAACAGCTACCTGACATTGAAAATTTCAAAGTGACCTTAACATTGATATAAAACAACGTCCCCCTCAATTGCTTCCGTAAAATATATAATAGATAGGACAAACATTCATGAGATGTTCACAGTACGAGGTAGAAATGCAGTCTAATGAAAGAAATGTACATTTTGCGCTTCGCAAAGTAAATGAGCTTTGAACATTTCATCCAAGTCGGTTGTGACTAAAAATTTAGGCAGCGCGTTCCACAGTGAAAAAGAACTGAAAACCATTACACCTTAGTATCAAGCCGTACAACTGAAGTCTACTTTTAGTGAATAAGGACCCCCTTAGTTCTATTTTTGTTACTAGAAGGGGGTCTGTTAACTGGTGACAAGGTGTATGCAGAATTTTTTAGTTTAAGTTTTGCCCTCACGGTGCCTGTAAGTCTTGGAGAACTGATTTAGTGTTGCCTACCATTTTGAGCAAGAGCTTAACTTGAGCTCCATGTCCATCATAGTAACTCATCTTTGGACACTTCCAACAAAATTCATAGGCACGTTAGACATGGACGATATGGTTGTGCTTCGTCTTTGTGCACAATGAAGTTGCAGGGTAAGGAATACACCTCCGAGTGAGAGTTTTAAAACAGTATTTACGTGTTCACTGTCGTTTGTGCTCTTGCTAACATCGGTAAAAAGCTTGTAGACAGACCTGAATCGTCTGTCATAACTGTTCCTAAGGCTTTTCCACGTTTAGAGGAGTTTCACATGAGGTCGTTTAGTTGGGAATCAACACAGCTTTTAGGATGACTGAAAGTGCTTTCGCTGCCAGTCGGCTGAATGCTGAGTAATTATCTGTAGATCATTTAGGAGGCCTTTTCAGGTGCACTACCATCATGTGGTCAGTCCATAACTTGCAGTATTTTTGCGTAACCAGACTAGAGGGGCAATGGTGAGGTGGTATTACATATCACCTCAAGAACAAATGGAAAGAACATCAGAGGACACGTATTTATCTCTTTCGGACTGTCACCAGTTTCTGAAAACTAGTTTCCTAATTGTCCTGTGAGGTTGACACTAAGGTGATTTCCGTCCGTACAATCCTCTGACCACCAAAACATTTGTCCCACGAGAACACCACTACTGACTTTTTATAGCAAGTTAGGATGATCGACTCTGTTGATAGATTAAAAAAATTCTAAACAGAATAGATCAGTAAGAGATACTCGGTCATGGATCTTAGTCCAAAGATACCAAGGTATTAGAGAGTTTAGGACACATTAGTGCTCTTTACGAAACGTCTTTCCTCTCTTAATTACGAATTTAGGTTCAGTCAACTATCATTGGGAAACTCATCTTGCAGACCATCCGTTACCCCGCATACTACTGTAAATAGTATTATTACTCTAAGGTTCGTTTGTCATCTTCGGCATGTTGTCCTAAGTGGCGACGGTTGACCGATAAAAAGCCATAACCTCATAGGTTCACATTTCTTCTCTAAGTCCATTATAGTTCAAAAGTTATTATCCATGCTTGCACTGGCAGAGAAATGGTAGTGCAACTGAACATTCTGTTAACCACAGGAACGGTCAAATTGGAGTTGCAGTTGTGCGAAAGCTGATATCCTGATTTTGTGTACATTATATCATCCGAAATGACAAGAAAATGTACAAAATCGTTAGCACCAACCAGACTAGTGTATTTTAATTTATAAATAACTGACATACATCGTCTTGGCTTTTCCAAATTTTTTGTCCACTCAGTCGAATACATAGGGAATAGAATAAGTAACGTGGGCAGTTGCGTGATTGACTGATAAACGTATCCGCCAATTGCTCAAATAGAACATAAAACTATGAGCTAACAGTAGACAAAGCGGGTTTCCATAGTACCACTGTCAGATTGTATGTACCGTTACCTTGACAGTAGAGTTTCGCACTCTATGTATAGAGTGGCAGATTGCGTTTGATTTAGGCATAGGCATTTCTACTGTTTAGGTGGATGTTTTCGGTAAGTTGGCAGATTGTATCAGTCGTCCGATGGGCAGCGCATTGGGGAACAAGAAAAAAGTGCTTAATTAGATGCTATAGGTTTGGTGTTGAATGTCAGAATGTCGGACATATCGATTAGCTCAAAACTATCTCGCAGAATGTTTCGAAATAATGATCACTTTATTGCTTCAGAAATCATGACAGCTGTGTATCATGATTTATTCGTTCGAATACTGGAGATAGGTGAGCGCTGCAGTTTTCTGAGTAGAATACAGTATGAAGTTAACCAAAAGTTGGAAGCTTAATTCACTTGGTCGGTCCTAGCTGTGATTGCAAATGATTGGGTGTGGAGTACTGGGTGTCCCATCTGATAGTTGTGTTAATACCCTCTAACCTGTTACGGTGGACACTAAGGGGGATTGACCCAACATTAAATGAAAAGTACACGTTTAAAGACAACATTAAGTGACGAGAACTGCTACCCTGAAGTGGAGCATCTCCCAAAGTGGATAGACTCCCATGTAACCTGGTAGTCGTCAACATACAGACAGATTACTACCTTTGTTAAAACCACCAGCGACACCGATTGAAAGTGTTTCCTCCTGATAGGTGGTTTTTCTTGGACAAGAATACTCATCGATGACAAACAAACCGACAACAACGATCACAGTTTAATAAATTGAAGAACAGTTGACTGTACTCTTTTAACCAAGAAACCATACAGCGAACCTGGAGAGGGATGTGTGCTCAAAGTTAAGGAGGCACACATGTCTGTTAAGTGAGGACGACCACGAAACTGGTCATGTGTTTTGACGAATTCCGCCCAGTAAACACATACACCTGTACTACTACACTTTATGAGAACAAACCATAGCTTTTGAATATACTATGACTGTGTGTATTTTATGTGTTGTTTCTAAAGAGCACATGCAGGTTTTGAGTACAAATGAACAAACGTTCTTGGTGTGCTACGTTGTCTCCAGTAGAGTAACAGGTCTGCCCGTAAAAGTCTCAGTATCTACTCTATATTCCTCGTCCAATTTAAAATCGCGTCCTGATTACGGATGATTTTGTCGGAAGGAATTATAGACTGCATTGGATGAAGAAAATTTTGGCAAATACATCGATTGTATTTAGACTATGTATAGTTTGTTAAGACTATAGTCACTAATAGTTGCGTTCCAACATCGACGTGTGTTTTAGACCTTAACGTAACGGAAGAAATTACATCTATTCTCGTGATACCACTGACACGTACATCGCGGGATCACTCAGTTGTGTGGTTGGCTGTTCGTTTATCGTGGACCTCAGATTCAGGATTACAAAATCATATGGGCATTTGAAAAAGGAATCAAACCAACTTAAGTTCATACTTTTGATTCATGAACAGATCTGATGGGTGCCATTCAATGTTCGTAAATTCGTATAGGACATCCATGGAACTGGACGAATGCGGTCCGTTTAAGAAGTGGTTTCTTGGGTAATCTGCTGGACAGCCACTGTTGTATATGCCCACGTGACACATAAACAATAAAACGACTACCCACCAGGTTTGACATATTTTACATTAACATATATTGACAAACACTGACTCGTCTGCGATTCGGGATATATCCACTTACCCAGCTGGCCCTTACTAAGCGTACCCTCCGCCTTGGCTCCTTTGACCGGCTCTCCAGCGCTGCTTTTGAAGAGTGGTGTGATTACAAAGTTGTATTCGCGCATGACATTGGAACCGAAATCTGGCAACTCCCCCAGGTTGAGTACGTAAACGGGCGATCCATCTATAGAGCAAATGTGAGGCATGCAGGATGGATTGTATTACAATTACGGACTTGAGTTCATTGTTCACCGTCACATCATTCGATAACATAATGAGATGAAACACTTGTTCGTGATATGGGTATGTTTTACTACTTTGGGCGCTTGAAAGCAAACATTAAATATGGTAGAAAAGAAGATGCAAGCTAGCGCTGTTCTGTCCTTCACTGATCTGACACGCAAATATTTCGTTCTCAAGCTGGCTGAGAGCTTCCAGGTAGGTAGAAGAAAATTAGTTCATTAATTTTGATTCAATATCTGTTATTTTTATTTCCGTTATCTCCTTTTATATTCCGAGAGACTTGGGAAGAGTCTTCAGAATGAAATCATTGAATTCGTTCAATATAATCCCCGTATAGTCATAGTTAACAAACCTTCCACTGGAGATAAATAAGCACTCTGCAGTTCTGATTTCGTTTCATAGAAGATTTGTTTCAACAAGTTCATAAACTCAGAGCTTGCAGCCTTTAAAATGAAGTAATTTTGAATGCAGTAAAACTTCCATAATCACCATGATCTTCAATCATAACAACGCCAATTTCGCCACCAAGAGCATCAACATCATCCTTGTCACCGTCGTCCTCGTCAGTATAACCCGCTCACTCTGCGTCAACATGATCAACATGGTTATTATTGTTGACACAAACTCTGTCTGTGTTTTGTTTTCATTCAGTGGTCACCTCAAAATTTTGTAAAATGGAAACACACTCATTCATTTTCTCATATCAGGTTGACTCTTCCTCTCACGGCTTAACATTTCATCTCTGTTACTTGAAGACAAATAGATGCGACTACATAAAGCTGTGCACAATTCTCTCATCACCTTGTCGAACTCATAGGAATGATCTTTTTTTTATACTAAACTACGCAAGCAGAAGACAGTGTGTGTTTGGTTTTTCAAATACACTTCTTTAGTTTAATTGATTGACGCGAAGTTTACATATTTTAGGAACAGTGGAAAGGCCGGGGGAAATAATCATTTTGATAACTTTTCCGATGGAACTGTGGATAATAGAGACCAAATAATCAATTGTTTGTTTTAGAGCAACTTCTGATGGTTTTTATGGTTACAACACAGCGCTGATTGGCAACAAACGGTTGTTAATTGTAACATATAAAGTGACATCGAAATAAGGATGAAATTTACGGCGTGATCGATCATCTTTTCTTCCACTCACCCCAGTCAAAAGAATCAAACATGCGCTTCATAGACATCAGACAAACATGGACACTGACACCAGACATACGTAAAACCAGGTCAAGCATTAGGTAATCCAGACCACTGTAGACCGATAGGTTAGCTCCATAGCTGTCAAACACACAACACCTGTTAAGGACCTGAAGACAGTAGGTCAACGAGGTGACCAAATTAACTCATTTATGATATTGTTGAGCAGTCAGAACTCAACGTTATTGGGCGGCATTTATCCAGATTTGTCAACTGGCATTGTGTGCACAAAAGTGACTGAACAATCTAACGGAGTATGGTGGTTCTGATGACATAACATTCGATTTGACTTTACGCTTGTTTACTCATAATGTTTGAAAATAACAGTCCTCTTGGTTACATGTTACCCAAGTTTAGTAACCGAATGTGCTGAAAATACTGTGTTCGGAATGAGGTAGAAATGTGTATGTAAAAATGTGAGGCTAGCTTGCCGTCCTCTTTTTAAAAGACAGATTGACAACAGAGAGCACTAATCTACTCAGTTGTGTTCTGTAACACAGACATAATACTTGACGAGTGTAGATCACATTATTCATTCCTTTGTACAATTAACAACATACAGAAAATTCTCTTGTACTGGTCTTTCTCACAAATGAGCTGCACTCTCAATGTATTCAGCTTGGAATCGAGTGTCAGTGCACTATACCACATTAGTAAGCTTTGTCATGTGTCCTCGAAATGTTCGATTGTGGGCACTTTTTAAAGTAAACATAATAAACTTCATTGAAGTTAAATGAACTGGTTGCAGATATATTGTGTTGATATCAGCTACTTGGTTTCTCGTTTTGTTTTTATTGTGTCATTACACTAGAACCATATCGCATTACCAAACCAGGAATTGGAACATTTAAGAAACATACTCTGATAGGCATGATTATTATAGAAGATTAGCTTTCACTCTTTACCCAATAAGTGTAGATCCGTGAGTTTTTTTTGTCATAGAACGTAAGTGACCATTAGGAAGCATTCAACGAATTCAGAGTTAGACCGTCTGTTAATGCCTTTGTGTAATTGCGATCTCTCATCTTTGTGTGAACCACTTGGATTTTCCTCATATAACCAGTGCAGTCTGGGCTAAAAGCGTGTATGATTGATGTTTATTCTCGAACTGCTGCTGCACGACCGATTTTGTCAGCGTTTGAACTTGCTGAGTACATACTTTGCGGGATAAGTTTCAAATCGGCAGCTGTTCGCGTTGCGAGCCAAAGCTCGTTCATCCTGTCGCAACCTAATGAGCATTACTTGATACACAACCATTGTATGAAGATGTTTATTGTAAAATTTATCACATGGAACGAAATTTCAACATTTCTGGTAGAGTTAATCGACCGAGCTTGTAATATATATCCATATAACGTTTGTTACGAGGGACACACTGGTTACACAGTGACCTAACCAATTAGGTACTCTACTAACAAGTGATACAACGTGAATTGTAAATTACTCCAACACTTCCATTTTCTGTGTTTGAACATAAGACTACTTAAAACACAGCGCGCGTGAAATTTGTCTTCGGGGAGTGGTAAGAACTTATCTACGTAAATTATCTACGTAACGCATTAGAAAAGCAAGTAAGTCCATTACGGGATGTCAGCGTGAGACGTGTGACGTTTCAGCCCACGACAATTCGCCTGTAAGTGGTGCCACAAAGTTTTGAGTCCGACAGAAGATTACACATTATCGGACTGTAACTAAGTTACTTTTATTGCTTTTATATAGCTTTTGGTGATGTGAACATGCTTGAATGAGAGTAACGTATAAACGTGCCATGTTAATAGTATGCAACTACATAGTATAATCTACATTTCAAGGATTTTCATTATTTAAAAATGTTGACTGGAAGCATATGACCCATTTACTGTTAAAATAAACAGTAAGGTAATTCGCGTTGAAAATTGAGATATAAATACATTAAATTTTGAGCCCGATAGAAATAAACAGTATCTCCCACCATGAAGTAGAATATATCAATCTGAAAACACCGAAATCTCGAACAATTTATTGCATTTTCCAAAACACCTTTGTGAAATACATCACACGGTCCTGAAACTATGTCAGTGAGTCCCATTTTATGGCCTGTTGGTAATGACAAGAATTGTGCAGTTGATGTATCACAAAAGCAAAATATGTCAGCAGACATGTCCCAATGATTCACGATAAGGTATTATCGTTTGCAGAATATGTAGAGTGAGTAATTCTTCGTGTGAATGGTATGTATTCTGTCATTATGGTGTTACTAAGATCGCATTTTGATTTATCAAAGAGGATATTTTTCCAAACGAGGTACATCAGGCTGACATTCCGGGGAGTAATTTCTCATGAACACTCAGCTCGATTGAAACATTCACTGTAACAACCAAACAATTTTGGCCCTCTCCTTTGAATCGAGTCAGGTTCTTTGTTCACAAGACTGTTAGAAAGGTAACTTCTTCATTTGTTGTTCTCAAATTTGTCAAGCTATTGGATATTGATGTGATCTGAGTTGTTTTCTATCGGGTCTCAAAAAATATTTTCCGACGATGACCGACCACTGCAGACAGTTAGCACCAAACCCGACATTAGATCTTATGCTGCTGGTAATTTAGCTTCGAAATAGAAACCCGTATAATTAGCTCTAACAGCGAAGTTTTGGTTATCCTCCAGCGTAACCGTTTTCCGTTTTATTTATGAAAGTTTCAGTAGGAATTAGTAGACGTCCTTCTGAACTCGCCGTCATGCTCGGTAGAGTATAAGTTAGATCCAGTTCTATGCCAAATCATACTCTTCACAGCACACATAAAATTGATATTCGTGTTTCAACATGAACGTGCTATTCACATCTCTATATTTCACGCCTGCATCTGACTACTGAAGGTCGCATACAGGTTTATACTGACAGTAAAACGTGCCTTGGGATGTCCAGTTAGTCTGGCGGCAAATGAAAGTTGTCTCATTATTGTCGCGAAAATGTATGGGGCCTACGGCTCAACTTCCATTCTGTGTGAATTTGGGTCGACCCGTTTGTTTGCTCTCCATGTGGAGTGTCGGGTTGCTAGTGAAACATGGACGTGTATCACCATGCATCTGACAGCTACTAACAGTCTCAACAGCAGCAGTGCATAACACAGTGAAAACTTCGTTCACAACAACCACAGTGTCTGGTTTTCGGCGTGCAACACGTTCACTTGAGTACAGTTGGACATGTCATCTCCGATCAGCCTTCTTCAGTTAAAATATACTGTTAATCAAACTCCCGGTCAACAACAGATGTGACTAACTGGTAGTATGTTTATTGCTCAGCTGGAGTACAGTGCTATCCAGTATGGATTCCGAGATAGTTAAAACTGACATATGTGCACCGATTCCACTTTGAGTCGATATACACTGTTAACTTGAAGTCAGTTGTGTTCAACTAGAGCATTGCAATAATGAACAAACCAACCTGAAACGTTCCTGAGTAACATATAGAGCTGACAGTATTCAACAATCTGAAGTTTCAAGTTTTATAGTAGAAACGACTTTTTTGTTGGTTACGTATAGGATTTTAACCTCTAAGTCAATCCCATTAGATGTGCTACAAGGCTGAAAAATAAGTAAATCTAATGTATCGCCAAAACATTTATGAGCTGAGTCTGGTTCCAGTTTTCGAAACCATTTAAATGTGTCAATTGAAATCGATTGCTGATAACAGGTGTACTGATAAATTATATCCGATACAGAATTGTAGTTCGTAAGCTTATATCACAATAGCACAGTACCTTTGAAACTTGCAACAATTCGCTGTTAAAAATCTACAGCATTTGACTACGCTTTATTTGTTTCGTTTTCGCTTTGAATTCTATCTACAAGTATCTCCCGAAATAAAGAGGGGTAACAAAAATACAGTTACTAAAGCTGGAGTAATATAAAAGGTGAATACCACATCAATTCACAAAAAAGCCTGCGGAAACTAAGTGGTTGGTTTTCATTTCCGGTTATCACGCGTTCTGTTAGTTTTCTAATCCTTATGCATTTCATGTTCAGTGTATTTGTTTGCACAAACTGTGTGGAAATGTAATACGTTTTCCATTCGTTCAGGCAGAGATTTGATTGGTTTTGTTTTCGAAACGATATTAATCTGGATAAGCAGTTTTCTGTTGAGTACAAGCATGTTCAACATCGAATGACCTTAAAGGACTGGGTTGAACAAGATTTTGAGACTATGTGTATGTAATGATGGCTGTTTTTGGTTGGACCGAAAAAACCATCGCATGAACCTTTGTCATTCAATTCGTGCGGAACAACAGTGGTTTTGTGAGGACTGGTTCATTCACAAAATTAAGTCGGTTAAAGGCTTCGTTAAAAAGGCTCAATAACAGATCAACAAACTTTGGAGATGCCGTCAGTTGGACGGCTCGTCATGAACTATTTCCTCATTTCAACATGGTCTATTTGGACCTCGGATATACAGATTGACAGAAATACCGTGTTGTGAGCAAGTTGTCATACCCAACGGTTCAACGTTTCCTCGGAAATGTTGTCTTGATGGACTACTTTATGTCGTCAAATTTGAAATATTGCCTAAGAAAGATTGTGAGCGTTCAGTTGTGATCAACTGGACTGGGACGATTTGTGTTTGATGGTCAACATGTATAAAGCTGAATTCGAAAGTAATGTTCCTGGATCTATAAAACTCTTGTAGAAACTGGCGAATTCATCCTTAAATGGTGTAGACACAGGAGCAGTAACGAGCGGCCAGGCAAGGGTGGATTTAGTGATTACTTCATCAGTGGGTTCAGTTGTTTTACAATGGAATAATAGGAAGGACCAATCCTTCAAGACAGTAGAATTGTTCTTTTGACGATTCTTTCAGTCCGTATCAGTTTTACCATCACTCACAAGGAATGCGCTTGGTTCTGGGCATCTCGGTTGCTAACGTTGTTCAGGTAGGTCAAAAAACTTTTTATTGTCCATTGGGAATAACCTCCATTAAAGGGGTTATTTACAAGTAACTATTCTAATAGCAGACGAAATATTTTCTGCGGTTGAGCACACAACTGAAGGGCATCAGACGACCACATAATTTGTCTGGACCTCCATTGACCCAGTCGCAAAGATTTATCACCAAACTAAAACTCCTGTTAATGAGGCGTCATATACAGCTTGAATAACCGACGCGAATGCTTCATAGACATGGTTCGACTTGTCTCTTGCTGATAACTAATTACGACTAACGGATAATCAGTCGTTTCCAGGACGGAACTGTTGTTAGATTGTTGTTGTTAGATTGTACAAAAACTAATCGTCACGTGTTCTTACAGCAGTTGCTGGACACTTGGATATTACAAAGCAGTTACGTTCAACGACATTTCATTCACAGTTAATGCTGCTATTTCGTGAAATCCTATCTGAACTTAAAATCTCGATATGCAGTACTGACTAGCTCTAACAAGCGCAAAACCAGAGCATAAGATTTCTCGGAAGCAATGGGCTGGGTATTCATGATCATATGAAAGTTGTGAACAAATATGGACGGTGCTGTAGCTGTATTGATCGGAATCTCTTTTTTGCTTACCAGTAAGCGTCAATCATTATTAAATTGTGTACAAACTGTTCATTATATACGTCTGCCTAACATATGGGAACGGGAATCGTTTTAAACGCCCGGATGAAAAAATTCAAATTTCTGGACATGTCTGGAATATGGTCACTATGTCTAGTTTTGATCGATCGTCATTATAGTAGCCTCAACAAAGCAGTAGCCAACCGAATCATTAGGATGAGTAGAACACACAAGCAAGTGGGAAGGCTGGCTTGTTTACGTCGCCCTGTCTACTTCGGTTTGTTTCATGGGCAATCGATTAAGTCCAGGATTTGGGCCAAAGTCACGCCTCTAACCCCAGGATCAAAACAAAGAAATGGAGGCTTACATGGTAAAGTTATTTGAGGCGGAGTCATTTACAAGTAGTGAAAAGAAAATTGACGAAAAGCATACAAAGGCGCATTTTAAAAAACGGTCATCACAAATCAATCGATTCAAACGAGTTAAGGAATACTTTTGATGAAATAACGGTTGCGAAATTTAGTCAGTATGTCTATTCCTTTGTTCTCCTATCACATCACACGACCAAGCCGAATTAAATGGGAATTAAATAGGAAGTTTTCCCCAAACGGTGGTTGAATATCAGAGAACCTAAAAAAAATCCCGTTTCCCTTTTTACTTCGGTTGAAACGGTTTCGAAAATTTTATTTACTCCTTGATGCATTCTAGCACTAAACGGGTTACATATTAAAATCATTGAATAAAACCGTGTGGGTTAATACAATTGATTTCCAAGAAAACTGTTACGTAATAATTGTTCTCTTAGAATGACACGATTCAGTGGGGGCATTTACGAGAGAGTTCTGGAGAATATTGTTTCATTACAAGCTGAACAGAATTTACAGTTAATCAGGACTTAAACGGTCGACTTAGCGGTTTGTCGTATCACTCCGAAATTAGGTTTGCTCCACTAAGATATGTATACTTAATGTTACTGACTTGAAAGTAAACTGTTTTTGTTTTTGCACATAAAGTGAACGGGTTTAAGATAACTCCAGTGATATAGTACTAACCATTGGCAAAACGTTATATGTAGGCATTAGACTACAAAACTGTATGTAAAATTTTGCGAAGCCAAGATCTCAGTTCAAAAGTCATTGTTTTCTCTAACCCTCTGATTGAATGTTTGGACGTTCCTTTACAAACGTTTTCTTACGCCTGAAGAAGCACATATCTTTACAACACTAATAATTGACGATATTCCGACAGGTATAATTGTAGGTTCAGTTTGAGCATGGTCAGATTTGATGGGAGATGATTCGGCTTCGGTATAGAATAATATTATGTATGTGAGAGAACGTAATGCAATGAGTTGTTGTGTGATATTTGGGTTTAATCCTGTTTCAACCTATCCAGGTCAGTCGGTTATGATATGCGCAATTTCTGGTTACACATGTTCAGGCCTATCATATGGTTTGGCCAAAACTGGTTAGAAAACATGTTAAGCAGATGGGAAATCTCAGTCGAGGGTAGAACAAAGGGTAGGAAATAGGAACAAGTCTGACGCCTTTCTTTCGCGTTCCCAAGTATTACCTGGATGAATCATTCTTTCGAGGTCAGTACATCTGGCATATTGGCATGTACACTCTATCGTTTTGTAGGTATAATGATCAACATTTGTTTCATAACGTGGGGGTTAAGGTGACCTTATATATGACAGGCGGTGTATGTGAAAGAATTGTTTAATATATATATGAATAATCTAGAGAACTGTGTTCACCCAGAGCGCACACGATAAGAACTGTCTAGTGCACATAATATTCAATTTGCAGACGGGTGTAGTTTAGCTTCGTACAGTGGGAAACCTATGTAACGATGTAGTTGTTTCGTTCTGGAATTTCTGGTATTTCGATAAGGAACAGAGTAGAGTTTTGAATCAGCCTCAGAAAACTACATATAATGATTAGAATATTACTAGTGACACCAAAAGGATGACGTTTTTGTTTCGGATTCTTCTGATCAGGATGAAGAGTTTGGTGCATTTTACGACCGCCCATATTTCTCACATTCCCGTTCGAAGGTTGTCCTCTAAATCAGCGAATTCTCATTATCTTTACTCATTCAGTTCACGATAAGTCAGGATGGTACAGCGGGAATTTTTACCCCTCACAAATTTACCTCATGTAATCTATGGCCACAAGTCCCTTGTTTCATGTCTGTGGGCTATATGTTCATTAGTTGGTATAATAAGCAGTAAGTTCTTTATTTGTAATTCCTCTCTCCTTGTTTGTCAGGGAATGTGTTAGACGATTTGTGAGCGAAAAGAAAAAGGGACTACATTTGAATTGGAAGAAAGTTGAACAAAAAACGGCTGGAGTGCAGACATACCAAAAGCAAATTTGAAACACACTGAAGCGACCTTCCTTCAGATCTGCAAATTAAGTGGTCTGAGTAGGGTAGGTGCCCAGAAAATTTAGTGCCCGGTTTGTCCCTCGTGTATGTAGAATTTACAGCTGATCCACTTCACTAGCAACTACAGAGTTAGACGGCTTTACCTACCGTGAACATAACGCAAATGCGCAACGGTCCTGCCTGTATTCTGCTATTTTCCATTAAGAGCCCCTCAGATGGTCGTCTTGGCTTAGTAGGATGTCTACTGGTGGGTAATCTGGAGGTGCAAAGTACGTTGTGGGTGGGAATAAGGTTCCCACTTTGGTGTCTGTAGTTCGTTGAGAATGGTAATTATTAGGCCAACCTCTCTGGATAGACAATATTCCTGAGCTGCATAATCTTTCTGTGCTGACTCGTTACTGAACACCGTCAAATACTTTTGAGTAAGAATCGAAATTTTCCGTTTCCAGAAGTGCGTGAACTTGGCGAGAGACATATCAGGGTAAGATTTCACAACTTCCTCCCAATAGGTGTAGTGGTAGTAGTGACTTGCAGCTGGGCAGCACAATTTGTATGCTGATTTAGACTGCGTGTCGTTACGGTCCCTAGGTTTCGTCCGCATACGGATACGAATAATCTAGATTTCCTAATAAGTTGCCGACATTGGATAACAGGTAGTTTTTTGCGCCTTACTGTGATAGACAATTCCTTATCCTCCGGATGATCTACAATTTATTAGAGATACGTCGTCGATATTCATCTACCATGGCGAGATAACAAGGATGGGTAATTCAAAAACAAAAGGAATGAATGACATGAATTTTAAGATAGACCGTTACAAAATTTCATTGCTAACCATGATCCGGTATGTTGACTGTCTGTTCATTTTAATTTCAAACCTACGTTCATCTAGATCTTCCTCAAACTACCGTTGATTCACACCATAGTTTTGATGTTTCATAGTAGAACTGAATGGTAAATTCTCCTAAGATGAAAAGCATGAGTGGCTGTTCCTTCGTTGTCAATCTTTGGTCAAGCAACGTGAGCAATCAGCGGTAATATTCTCATCAGGTAAATGAATGTGAAATTTGTTCCGTTGATTGGAAACGCGCAAACCAGCAAGTCATCCGGTGCATTAATTATCACCTAAACCGAATGACTTGTAGGTTAATAGGTTTTCAGATTCGTTTCTGATTTATTACGTAATGCCTAAAGTAATCTGAGCAAGTTGTCGCCTATGTGTTCGAAATTCCGTCTTGATGTGTAATTCTGCAAGCATGTTTACAGCTTATTCACAGTTTTGGCTTCCCAAACATCTGTAGTGACAAAACATTGAAAGATATGAAGTTGCAGGATGCCAATTCTGTAACTAGTGTAGGTTACGACTGCGCTGCAGGAGAGCTCAATATTCATCGTTGGCGAGTAAGCACGACCTGGTTTATATCAAAACCGATCCTTTGTTGCGGTGGCATCGATATGATTGCATTATGTGTTATACTGAACCAATGACAAAATCAGTCCATTCTGGTTGATGCCTGTTGCACTTCAGACATTTCAGTGTAATCAGGTAAGCGCTTTCATTTTGAAGCTTCTTGGCCCTTTGCTGCGGCAGAGATACATTGCTGAACATGACTACTGACACCACTGGAGAATTTCTTGAAAGGGAGGAGTTAGACTGAGTGTTGTGATAAGAGTAAGCTGTTCAACCTTTGTGAGTTTTGCCTTTGTCGGTTTATCTATCTGGAAGGCAGTCATCTTAGGGATTATATACATGAAACGGTATACTCCGCATGGAGGAATGTTCGGCGGACGAACAGCATAATCTTATCAGAAAGGATACCTTTAATTGTTTCCAAACGTTCTAAGGAAACAAAATCCAGAGGTGATTCTAAACCACCCACTTTGTTCGTATCCTGTGACTAGCACTGTGCTAGACCTTAAGTTCCACCTATTTTCCATTGGAAGAACCTCATTACTCATGTGTGTCTAATTCTTCCTATTTGAGGAGACAGTATTGTCCACGCTAGGTGAAATTCCCTCAACTACAATATCTCACGTTTTAAACGTTGTTTTACTCATAGATACAACAAAGGTCATATCGGAGAACAACTCACTGAGTGTACCAGAGGCGGACCCAGTTAGTGATGAGAAAAATTTAGGTAGATAAGTGATGGAACTTTAATCATAGGATGTGAAATGTCCAACATACAGGCTAAAATGGACTTGGTCATCTGTTAGTTTCTGTTACTTCACAACATCTGCTTCATCGTTTGGTATTCGACAAAAACATGTTGAGCAAGCAACAAACGTTTGCAGTGAATGCGCAATAACTACTCATTTTCACTATGATATATAGTATGACAATCAAAGTGTCAACAAGAACAGTAAATTAGGGCATCACGAAATTACTGGCTAACAAGCCCGAATGATCCATGATAATAATAACATGTGTGACACTGTTTTAAAGAACTGACAAGGAACTTCCCAGAGCGGAACATTACGTAGGCCATGTAGGATGATGATTGCGTAAAAATGCAGTTGGTCACAACTCGGAAACGAGAAGTTTTTTGAGGGGCAATGATGTTAACAGTACAGTTACTTTTCCTGTTCTCACTGCATTACCTGTTGTTGTCAAGTAACTTGGAGAACCGTTAGGCCACAATTCAAGGGGATTTACAAACATCTCCAGGATTGGCTTTCATTGCTTGAACTAAGTCTACTTAAAGCGCTAATGCTGCCCATACGGTTGGCGGCATTCATCGAAATAAGCCGGACTTCGTGTTCCTATCAAGCTAGTTCAACATGCGGTTGTTATCAGCGGTTGGAAGCATCGTCAGAGTGATACACTGCTGTGTGTACGCGCAGTTCGCATCACCCCGGGATATTCATCTCAATACCACTTAATGCCCGGACAAGTGTAAAACACTTGATATCATCGGTCATGTTTAGTATGTGTCAGTCCCCTACACACTCCAACGCCATCATATATATCCATCACATAGTAATTTGACAAACCTTTTTAGATATTTGCTGATTTGTTCTTTATACTAATCTCGTTTAGTCCTGGATAAGAATGATCGAAAACTGTTGTCTTCTCAATTTGTTTCATTGGCTTTGCTGAAGAACACTTATTGGGCATGAAGTGAACGCTGTTATACAAGGGATTTCTATTATCGCATCCCTATAGATTTTTAAGATAGCCACACCATTAGACGAATTTTGCTGTTGTTGAAGCTCGGGAATCTAAAGAAGTAGACATGACCTGTCGGGTAACCTGATCAACCTGGCGGGTGTTAAATCATCACCAAGTCTGTAATCTACATTCACTACAGACCAGTTATTTGATTAACTGAGATATATCAACGCGTGAGCACTTCACCTCTTGCTATATGGCAATACATATCTCTAAATCATACAATTTAAGGTTACCCATAACAATCACACTGGAAACTGAAAGCGCTCCACAGTAGCAGGCTTTTGTCATTTTCAGTCCACGTTATGTGTGAATTGTGGTGGGCTTTAATGTACAAATAAAGTTTTCAGTTACAGAGCCAAGCGCGAGAATAACAGTAAGCTTGAGTATTGATCTCTACATTAGAACGCACAGGTTGGAGCAGCAGGTTATCTTATGTTAATTTACCACTGCAAACTTCTACAGTTGAATCCATTGTTACAATGTTCAGTAATCTCCTCTTGTACGCCTATTTTCTACAATTCTAACTTTTGTTGAGTTCAGCCAACATTCTTGACACACCCGCAGTTTTACTCATCACACCCCAAATAACCATTTGACAACTGTCCCAGTGACCAGCCTCTGAATTACTCTATAAATGAGTTTTAATGATTCTTTCATCGGTACGCACGTAAAAAACGTTAACGAATTCCCGGTATACTGAAATAGATAGCTGCCAAACAGTGCAGTGAACGAGTTTGATCTCAACGCAGTAACGATGAAAACAAGATGGCGATCATTCGCCGGCGACACAAATATGGGTCAGATTGGAGGATAGACCCAAACGATCTAGTAATCGGGGAACTAACGTCGAATGAGAATCTGTTGCACATTATAAATGATAGATTGCTCCAGGTGGTTCTTTAGACAGAAGACCACTATGGGTGCCGGAAGTCGCAGGATGCGATATAAAAGATGATCTTGCAGACAGAACAAAACTGCACAATATATAGTTGTGGTCTTTCCTGAACGATCAGAGTGGTTGGAAGTGTCTTATAAGCGTACCAACAATATAAATGCCAGGAAAGCATACACAGCCAAGTAATCTAAGTAAGCATGACCTTCCCGTGTCACTTACTATACTGCATGTAATACTATTTACAGTTTAATGTTTGGATCTCCAGATTAACGCGTGCGAAACGCAGTTTGAAGTTCCCTCTTCATACATTTATTTCCGTCTTCATCTTAGTATGTTTGGGTCTATTTATGTGAATATACACTTTGACGGTGTGCAGTTGTACTGACAAAATCTGGACAACATCGTTTTGTGGTTTTGTTGCCTCATTCAAATTTCTTCCTCTTTCCAGCCTATTAACATGCCACCAGACAACTTGAGAGCATTGTTGGCAATGTTTTATTTCAACCGTCATTCTGGTTTTTGGACAACTTCGTTTCGCTCTTTTCTCCTTACACTAAGAACGTAAACGGGCACAGTGGTGAGAAATGCGCTGCTGGTTTTCGTTATCTCAAGTTTTTGAATGCATGGGCGAAATTCTATCGGACATGAATCATCAGGTCTTTGTATTCTCTACCCCTCACATCCGGTTACCGAGAATGAGCCGATAAGCTCGTGTCAATCGATAAAGACATGGCTATTATTGAGTGACGGTCTCTAATATGACTGAAAACAGCGAGTGATGATTTAGAATGAGAGACAGGCTGACTTACTAAACTCCTGCTTTATATCCGGTGCATCCAGTTCTTCGGTAACGCCACACACTCGGTTGACGCTGGTCACCTTCACTTCGAATCGATCCAAAAGATCCCTGAATGGTAAAGAAACAGCAGGCCACTTTACCTCACCCGTGACCTCGTTAACGGTTACTTCCAATCCGTAGTAACCTGGAAAGAAAGAAGATTGCACAGAGAGTCAGCTATAAGGCTGAATCAGTTCAATGACGTTTCCCAAGATTATCAAAGGACACGGTATCAACACTCGTGTTATGTACGAAAGATAGTTGATATTTTTGATTCGGTGAGACAAACTGGATGATTGTACTGGTTCATCTGAATGGTCCGACCGCAGCTGTATTGTCAACGTACAGTCATTAGTACTTCTTTAACTGGCGTCAACCTGAACTCTGAAACTATTGTTGTACCCATCAAGTCAGAACTACTGGCGAGGTCAATAAATGAACACAAATGCTTTGCCGACTGTCGCTTGTAAGTAAAGAACTCACGCTGAGTGCATTCAATAACTGACAGTTGTATAGGTATACCAGAAGAAATGAATGTGTTCGTGAATCCGCTGTTTTGGAAGCAACAAACGTGAGAAACCAAGAGGAAAACCAAAGGCATACCAGTGTACAAAACAACAGTCATTTTCACACGACATGGAGTGCTCGTGGTAAGTCTAGTGACATTTACAAATTCAGTATCATCGTTAGTAGATAGTTTGCGCGAGCAGTTTTTGCATGTAACAGACGTTTGGGCTTCAAACAGAAGGAACTATACCATGTTTGTCTGTTTAGTTTTTAAGCACATATATAGCAAATTTCTCCCAAGCGGTAACAACTTTCAGTCAGAGGGTTGTAACAGAGTTCATTCGTTTATCATTTATACACTGAACATTCGATACCAGCAAAACCGATTGATTGGTTCTACAAGGATATTCTGTTTGTTTGCCATCAGGCGCTACAGAGAAAATCACGTTAACCATATACCGCTAAAGGATCTAGCAATAAGGTTCACGAACAGCAAGTTCCATAGTGGAAGCTTAGCGACTTTCAGGAACCATGAAGTGGTGGTGTCGTGTTACAACCAGAGGCAGGCAAACGTCTGCTATTGTGGAATAGAAAGGGTGAGATCACAGGTTGCACGGTGAAGATTCATAGTCAAGCTGACTCACATAATGGAAGAAACTACACTTTTGGGCAAACATGAGGTTAAGACAGAAGTGAACTCAAAGAGAAACAATATAATTTGTCAAAGCCATGGAAGGATGATACCTAGTCGTTTTACAACGAAACAAGATAGATTTGTCCGCTGAACTTTCTTGAATTTGTCAACTTAGAAGTGTATCATGGTTTCTTATGGTATACTATTCGGTGTGTTGCACTGGTATCAAATTTGTATTCAGTAAAAAGTACTGGGCTCAGTTCTCTCCGTCGAATCAGTCACCTGTTTGGGGATGAGTTCAGTGGTCGATGTTCTCAGTTGTCCTGACGTGCAGCTAACACGTTTGCTTCTGTCGTTAATAAACTTCTGTCAACTTTTCACTGAACAAAACAGCGCACCTTAAATGTTTTGAAATTTTACTTATTTGATGGCCAGCTTTTCAAGGATCCCATAGAGATTTATGACCACGGACGTATAATTTTTGAAAGGTCAAAGTAAGTGAAGTTAGGCAATAAATATTTCTTAGTAAACAACTTTTCCCTCTAACTGTATACATCCGAAACATTTGAGAATTGGTGAAACGTGTTCATTCTGGACAGTACACGATTCAATCATTGTCCTGCCTTGCATTAAAGTGCACTGGTTTTAAGCGGCTGAATGTAAACTTTGGTGATGGAACACCGGAAGGTGTCTTGTGTATTCTACTATGAGTGGCCGTGATCTCCAAACACAGAGTAGCAATATTTTAGTGACAACACTATGTACTTTCCTTTTGAACTACAGAGAAACGTTAATCTGTCATCAGGAATGTCTTAAATTGGTAAAGACCGCCACGACCTTGAAGATAGCAACTTCTCTCTTATTTGATTTACGGCGTTTGTAGTTGACATAAATTCCTAGTCTTATTAACGGGTCAGTAACCCATATAGCTCTACGTGACTGACGTCGTTTTGTATGATCACTCTGCAATTTCAAACAGTGAATCTTATCCCTAGGTGTATGTCAATGCAAGAAGCATTCTCGGACGTAATATGAGCCACTAGAAAAGTATCCATAATCAGCATCTTATCATCGACGCAGTCAAAACCTTTCAGATCCAATCAGATAAGAGATCTACCAAGTTATTCCTTGGCTGATGCGGGCAAACCAACGTTATGATTAGATAACGCAACCAGTTTTTATGTAAACTGTTACACTAGTTGGTAAGTATAAGACAGTTTAACTTTGATTTTACTTGGTAATGATGGCGTTTGGAATGCAAACGGTTTAAACTTGTGGTTGAAATAACCAGCTTACACGTACTCAGGACAGATGAAATCCGGTGAACCGTCATTCACACATGTGTTTGTAAGCAATGCTCAACTGAAACGTTTATCTTAAGGGGGAACACGAGGATTGGCTTACTAACTCAAATTAATAAACATTTTTTCCAAGTTAGCTGTAACACACTAAGAAATGTCTTACCTAGTCCGTAAGTTAATTGAAGGAAATTAACGTGCACCAGTGATGAATTTTAAAACGAACAACCACTGATCCTAGTGTTAAACTCGTATTTCATTCCAAAGCATAAACTTCACTCAACGGTCAGTGACCTTCAACTGATTTCATGCGGGGTCCACACTGCTCACTAGTAACTACTGTATTTGCTCTGTTTAGAGCAATCGTCATACTGCAACAGCTTACACATAACTACAAGACACAAAACTAGATATCTAATATTATCATGATAATCAATTTGAGACTATTCTCATATAGATTTAAACACACATATGAACATTTCGAGTTGCTATGACGTAAGGCGATCCATGTCGCTGAAGCTCTAACTTGAAAGTCATTCTATACTAATGAGGCTAAACCTAGTCGATGTTGTTTTCTTGGAAATAACTCAGAAAAGATAAGGTTCTGGAAGCGTGTTACTGACCCGCTGACCTTAATGGATCTTACAAATCACGGATGCACAGTCCTCGTAAATGCCATTCCGAAGATTCAGCTTCCTTCATAACTAAAACAACTTGGTATTTTCAGATAGTAATGAAACGTACGAGGCCGTTGAACACAATATGAATTATTAAACAGACATTTCATGTCTACTATCAATAACTTCCACTCATTCGTGTGCACCTGACGAAACAGGGGCTGTCAGCTCAGAAGTGATCACATTTTCCAAGGCTGTCGACTTACGAGGGTTCGGTAATGTCAGTGAACGTCGGTTTGTCAGTTCCGGATGCGAATCGTTCACGGCCTCAATGCGCATCTCCAAATCAAGCGTGAGCATTCGTTGGTCGTTCGGAACAGGCATGGTGAACCGGGTCTCGTTTGAGACTAAATGGCTCTCCAGTTTTTCCCCTACGGGCCATGTAGGATGCAATGCAATCGTCATCGGTAGGCAAGCACTATTGTCCACAATTACCTAAGGTGAAAAATGCAAGTATAACTAAGGCAAACAATAGCTGTAATCGTACTTTCCTAATCCGAATCAATCCGTACAATGGTTTTCAAAACAAGGCGAGAAGGTTTTAGGAACAATGTACGTGTATTGTGATTCAGCTGTTGCGGTAAAACTGTTTAGGTACCATACTGTTTACAATTTCAATTTCCTGTTTGTTGAGCCTGGTTCTACATCCTGGCGATCTGGCTAGATGAAGGTCAGTGGGTAGATTATCAAAAGCCTAATTCGCTCCTTCGCCTCGTTCCCCTGAGCTCGTGATACAAACAGAGTGTGGGTAAATGTGACCATAATTCTTGTAGAACTAACCAGCTTTTGGTAATGTTTTATTCGCGGTTATAGTTGAAATTCGATGCATGTGCGGATGCTATCAGCCGAGTATAGTTGATGTGCGAACTGAGGCAGATGACGTGTATATAATCAATAGAAAGCCCTCTACTATGAAATATAACCTGTCATTTTGCTTGATTCTTGTGGTTGTGGACTAAATTTCAACTACTGTGAAAATATTTTGTCGTTGATTTAGCCTGTCCTGAAAATGCGTCTCGCTTAATCATGATCAAGTGGGAACGTCGTCCGATTCGTAAACGCACTACACCTTCTAAACCTGCATGCAAGTTGGACTGTCATTTGATTTCAATCGGAGACCACATATGAAGCAAACGAGTTGGCATAAGCCTCCCAACTAGAAATGTCTGCTATCTAGTTTTGTGAAACATTGTCACTCAGTAATTTAAAACGGATGGTGGTCAAATCTTATTCAACGGCTTGCACAACTGGCGCTGGTGTGTGGAGCAACCGATAAGTCGTCCCATTCGTTCAATGACACTACATCGTGGAAACATTTATTCGGCGATCTAAATCATCCTAACTTTATAAGTTATGGGATATCAGAGTTCTTATTTGTGAGCAATCGCGCTTTCAAACGTGACTGATTTCACTGAAAAGCTTACAAATTCCGCATTACAGGAGTCGTTTAACAATTATCTGTAGTGACGCGCACTTATATTTATGCTGGCTACTGGACTAAGTAAAAACTCGCCTAGTAGCAGACTACTGAAATATGGTTGCCATAAGTTCCGTACTAAATCACTTTGATGGATCGATCACGCAGGATGTAATTAATTTATAGAAAAGAAAGTGAACGAAATTTAAACTGAAATTCACTAACCGATACGCAATATCGTGCACCGGTTTGCACTGTATAGGTGAGAAAAATCCTCACACGCCTATATTGTTCACAGGGCTTGGGCTACAGTTCACTTTGCTTCATTACTTTTCCTGCTTTGGATTATACCTAGAGTTCAACTGCCTAGGGTCATTGAGTTATTGTTACCGCAGATTGTGAATACCACAGCTAAACTAGTCAGCGAAGTTGTGGTTAGTTTCGTTGACTCCTGAAGTGCCTATGACTGTAGTTCAAAGGTTAACATATGCGAGAGAATCAACTCCCTTCGAATTCACATATAAAAAACAGAAAGGATAGGTAAATAGTGTGGTCGATTGACCTTTAAAACGACTCTCAAGGTTCGTCCACAGTCTCCTACCTAAACTGTTAAGTATGTTTGAAATGTTCCATTCTTCAGGCTTTTAAACTTTGCTATGTTTGCACAACCTACGTTTAACTAGCAGATCTAGGTCTCAATGCATTTTTAACTCAGTGTGATAGAAACGACGACAGAACGCAAACTACCTCAAGAAACCACTGGCAGCAGACGTTTAGGGGA
Source organism: Paragonimus heterotremus (assembly GCA_013368495.1). Taxonomy (NCBI): domain Eukaryota; kingdom Metazoa; phylum Platyhelminthes; class Trematoda; order Plagiorchiida; family Troglotrematidae; genus Paragonimus; species Paragonimus heterotremus. Next base: position 28,354 of record LUCH01000218.1, on the reverse strand, counting down.
ATTTTGAAGTTTACGGATTACCCATTAACGGTTACCAAGAAGATTGGTTCACTAATGAATACCATGAAGCACGTCAGTCTCAAACCTCCACACAGAAATGTCAACCAAAAATAACCAGAGAGAGAGGGATTACCGGCGCCTTACAAAAGCTAAGAAACAAAACCTCTTCGATACCTGTCAAATTCAACGTGACTGGTAACTCCGCGGAAATTTGACGCATATTTGGTGGTGGCCTAACTGTCGCCGAGGTTTGATTCAGGTGAACTAGGCATGTGCCCTCACTGATAAAATGTAGCAGAAAAGCAAACACTGATTGGACGGGGAGACAATGTAAGTGGGGAGATGATATATAGAAATAGATAATCTGGATGAACCAAACAAGCTTTATCATACCTCTTTACTACTGAAAACTGTGTGCGGAGAACAAACAGTCAGATATCTGTGAGGTAGTTCACACAAGCGCACACCCATATTGCAGTGTTCGCTAGCTAGTCGGTCTGTTTTGAGTGGAGTGATTCATTTTATGCGGTTAAGATAAGTTGACCGTACCATGCTACTTTTAATTTAATCATCCTTGATGAAATACTTTTTGCTGGGCCCTAACTTACGAACGAACTAGGAATATATTCAACATATTGTATGCCCTAGTGTAACAAAAAATCGACTGTCATTATCCTGTCACCAATTAATGGTTTCAATGACAACAAGACGGCAGCTGGGTCAACAAGGGTACCTCTTTAACAGCAAGTTCATCAGACATTACACTTACGCATGCAAATCAAATTTCAGTACGATTGATGTTCTGTTGCCGAATACTATTGTCGGCTATGTACATAGTGGTACGTCGGCGAGATTATGCTGTCTCTTTGTCGTTCACATAAACATTTTTTAGATCATATAGCATAGTAAACATTCGATTGGTTCCATCACAAATAAGTTCGATTGCTCTACCCAGACTGGAAAACATGGTAGGACAATAAGACTCAGTGGAAAAACTCGAGTTCAGCATTTAACAGAAGTTAACTTATTTCACCTCTATGAATTGTGTTAAAGTACCAAGAAAGAAATGCATGTTTACCTTGGAATGCACAATTACAGCTACGTCCATCTGGGTTTCGTCAGGTTTCTGACCATCAGCAAGTCCCACGATCTTCAACGAAATGTCGGTGGCTGTGTGTTGAATATATATTGGTTAAATTCAGGTTAGCAGAAGAAACGGAATCGTGATGACAGAAAAGAAATAACTTCCGAGTACCTTTTCCGAAAAACTAATAGTATAATTTAAACAACATCTTCGGATCATCAAAGCAAGATTGCGTAAGTTTACTTTAAAAATTCAACTTGCAGTCAGTTAACCGATGATTTAGACGACCAAAGTACACGTTAAATCAACGGAACTCAACCGTTTGAATGGTAACCTGGTTCAGCTAAATCCGCTCCTGAGTTAACCTTGGAGTCTGCTGCGTATGAGTTGTCGTGGTATGCAACCGGTTGCCCGATTTAGGATATCGCTTCGTCCTATTTTGAGTAGCAAGCCGAACGTTGTTCACAATTTAGGGCAACTTTTGAAGTCGGGGAGAATTTCCATACGGCTATTTTCCAATAAGGCATTACGTTAATATTAGTTTACTGAACAAGGCCCAGTGGTAATGTATATTTTGGTCCGGAATGACAGTAAATTTATGAGATAAGGGTGTTGGCCACTACCACGTGGACCCTTTGGCAGACAGCGAATAATTGCACTTAAAGATTTACTAACGGTTGTGTGTTAATAATGAGCGGACTACCTGATTGTTCAGACGATAAACACAATAACTCAACTTCCAGCTGTTCATCTTTTAACCATGTTGCTACCACTTCTCACTTATTCATAAACGTGCCTCCACACTCGGTGTGACACACAGTAAGTCGAATACCAGGAGGCATTTGTAGATCTCTCCGCAACATTTAAGCATGTATAGTGGTAGCATTTGTATTCGGATGGGCACAAACATAGTTTAAAATCGACAGATTGCCTTTCAAGTTAAGTTGATAATTAATCAGACTAGCGGAACTAAACAAAACTGGTCAAAGTCTGTCATTTGGATATTTAATAAAGTCACCTAAGCATCACTCGCACTAAGATACGCGCTTTGGTAATGTTGTCGAGTGCCCGCGGTTTTATGCATCGTTCGAAGTTATTAGCCTACAATATCTTACCGCGAATGTGGTGTAGACGTGAAGTTTGTGTGAAACATACCAAGCAGGTCGTTTTGTAGATTCTGTTGCATTGCAGTTGAATGGACCAGTTGTTTATCCGGACTGTCATCCGAGCTAACCTGGTACAGATCAAATGCATCGGAGGCCGAAGGATTTGGCACAACGAAACGAACCGCAAAGCCGGAGCCGGTGCGCAAACATTCCGGTTTGATGGGTTCCGTGTTGTCAACAACACAGTTGTCATCTGTACGCGTCAAATGCGCAAAGATGTGAAGGGGAGGAATTATTAGCCGTCTGTATGACAGCTTAAATTTCATCTTTCCAATCAAGCATAAAATCGGACAACCCATATGATAAATGGCTCATGGACTATCATACGAAGTTTACGCCCCAATTCAAGCAAACAACAGTCATTGAAATCCTTAGCTTCGAAGAATACTATGTAAACATGCAATAGCTTCTATAACTGCCTCGCTGTGAATCACAAACTATTTTGTTTGCAACCGACCAGTAAACAACTGTTTTGTCTGTTGTCAGCAAGGCAGTGTTAGTTCCGAATTATGGTTACGTCACCATATTCACTGTTATTGTCAAGTCGCAAACCAGTTGGCTGATCTGGTCTATGGAGAGATAGGCTCTTTCTTTCTTCATATCTACTGAAGACCTTGTTGATGAGCTGATTAGTTGGCTCTTTTCCAAATGATCCGTAATCGCTGAGCTCAGATAGTGCACAATGACCAGTAAATTGTGGACGGAAGCATACCAGTTTCGTGCATTCATAAACTTCTTGCTATTTCGCACCCAGAATAATAGTAGAGTCATCATTTCTGACGTGATGCTGAAGTATGTCATCTCAGAACATTCAGGAATACTTTGAAACGAAACACAGCATCTTACGTCTCAGAATTCAATTTGATGAAGCAGCTTTGACTATTGATATCTCAACCTCTGACGTATTTCTAAATGCTGCCTACCAATTTTAAAAACTAGCTAACTCTACTCCTTTGTCGTCCAATAATTTTGAAATAGACGGTTGTAGTCACTGGAGAATGTCGTACTTCAATGTTTCAAGAACTGATAGAATAGAACGGTGATCCGTCATTTTTAAACACTGCTGCAACCGAGCATAGGATGAGACTTCTCACAGCATACTTCAGCTAAAACATTTCGGGATGGAATATATTCTGCTTTCAAGTTCTGCGCCACGTGGCTACCAATGTGGCTCATTCCTCACACTTGAGGTACAACCATATGAATGGAATATGCATTAGTGACTACCTGGGGGAGGCCACTCTCAACTGTCCAGCGGCCTTCAAGCATTTGTCCCGCCCTTAACAATCGAACGATATGAGTTGTAAGTGTACTGTATGTATTTTCAGAAAAAGACGTTTTCCTCAGATTTCCGTTAAAACGGTTAAAATTGACAATTGTCATACTGAGTAAGATACAACAGGAAAAGATATAAAAGTCAGTCATTTCGATGATCGTTAACCGATGGAAATTGGAATGTAAAATATCAGAGAAGTTCCTTTCTCACCTTACTGTATATCTCATATACGGTTATGGGAACATTAACATCATAAGAAAGAAGAAAAAATGACATTAACCTAAGACTGTATGTCACTCAGTGAGCAGAAAACCTAAGTGTGAAGCGTCATTGAATATTACAACGACACAGTATCAAGTCATGTATCATGAATAAATATATTATGGAAACCTGAGCCTTTTTGTACTCGTGACTGATAATTGCTATCAAAAATAACTGCAAGTTAAGATTTGCCTCATTTCTACCGATCAGACACTGTAGAAGGAGAAAAAACGTTTACCAACTCATTTTTATTTGAGCATCTCTCTCAGCTGAAATTGTAAAATTGTTTATTTAAGATGAACCAAGTGGATATGTATGAAAATAAGAATTCATTTCAGACATTATCTTTCAGCACAGGCGTGTCGTTATCTGGACAACAATCGATCGTAAACAAATATTGCGACTTTCCGTTATTTAAACGAAAATCCTGAACTGATAGCTTATTGCGAATCAATGTAGACTAAAATGTATATTTTTGCAGATTTCGCTCTCGAGGTTTGAGATAGTTTACCAGTTTGTGGGCTGCTTACAAGTGGGTCACAAATCTACGGAAATAGCAAAATATGAATCGACCATGCAGCCTGCGCAAAGTACTTCGTGTTAATAATTTTTCACGACTTCCATTTGGTACTGAACACACCCAGGCTCGCAGTACGTTTAGTCATGTGAGTTTCTAAAACCTTTGTGCGCATCAATCTGTAGTTTAAAGACCGTGTTTTAATCAACCTATTCAATAGTTCACTCAAAAGCACATGGACAGGCTCATACAAAGTAATGTTCCTTCTTTGCAATCATATGTCGCTCGATCGTCAACCTGTAATCAAAAAGCGAAATTCTGTTCTCTGTATCAACCTACGCATAAGCCAATTTTCTACAGCTGCATGAGTATTTACTCTGATGGAGCAAGAATAATTCTTTGAACCAGAACCATGAAGCATGGTCTACAAGTTCACGGCTGACGAAGGTGTGCATTCTGGGGTTTGTCTATTTCATTTGGACGAATTCGTTGACAAAGGATTTGCTGCGATACCTTTGTCAGGTGGATTTTTGTTTGTGTGACTTGTTAACATCTTGCAATAATGGTTTGAAACGGCCGGGTGTAGACTGGTAGTGCGTACTGTTTACACCCAGCTAGTCAACTGCAAACTTAGTGGAAAAGAACTAAGCTAATCACATACGGGTCGATGGTTTGAAGCTTGTTCCAATTTAAAGCTCTGCAAGTTTCTAATCTGGCTCAACTAGGAACTGCGAGGCGACATATCGAACATATGTGAGTCAGAGCCACGTTGCTTGTAGGTAAGACGTACGTCCTCTCCGAAACCGATTCTCTTTGATAAAAGTGATACAAAACAGGACAACAAAAACTATTCAGCATGATAATCAAGTGTTTGTCTCACATCCAAAACTGACCAACTCAATTACAACGGCAGCAGTAAATGCATGTAAATCATCGGTGATTGATAATTACTCTTTTTCATGCAGAAACATCAAGTTCTTTCCAAATTCACGTCTTCACAGATTTCTTATGTCAGGGCCGCCCACATTAGTTCTACATTTGTCAAGTTAACAAGTTGGCACCTAGATGTTCACAAGAAATGATACATTGCCTATTCCGAAGATTACTGGGTTTATTTGTGGATGCAGAGAACCAGTTCGGACATCCCTCAGGATGCAATATAAAAATAGTATTAAAAATGGTCGTCACTAATTGTCAACCGCAAACGTTTTGTTGCTGAATAACTGTCTGTTGTATAGTCGGCTGTTCTGGCAAACCCCACGTTTGTGTCGTTTAGAAAGATTTGACAACTTCCAATTTGCTGGCCTTTAACTCAGGGGCACAGACCTGTCGGCAAACTACAGACAGCAATTGTGGACCAAAGTAATCATTTAACTATCTCCCATAGAGTTATCTGATTAAAAGTGAGAATCTGTCTTCTTTTCTATTCACCCCAAGCTGTATGTCATAATCCAGTGGGAGCCCTCATAATCTGTCTGAAAACAGAGTGATAGTTACTTCCCCTTTCACTATTAATATACCACGGTATACCCCATATAATATCGCAAGTACTTTCCAGAAAAGCATCCGCTATAAACGCAGTTGTCTTTTTACTGCTGACAAATTTAGCATATCACACTGGATTGGTCATACATATGTTTATATAACTACGCTGCTGGTAATATAACGACAGTCTTGGTTATTAAAAAAACTACTGTTAGACATTTTTTAAAGTGATCTCAGCTAAATGGATACAAAACAAGTGATTTATGACATGTCGTTGCAAAATTATCTGTAAATGTACCATTCTGTCAGGGGGACATCATTTTCAAGAGACTATTAATTACATTTGCAATGGTAACGTCAAACTCTGCACACGGTTACAGTCCGCCTGTGTCCATCACATGTGAAAACTACGCACTTCTTTTTTCACAGTGTTAATGAAGCCTCCAGTTACGATCACTGTTAACCGTCTAAAAATATCGGAACAACAAGCAGTTTTCAACCCCCACGATGAACAAGTTTGTCAGGAGAGAGGTAACTTCTTGGTAGGCTTGTTTTGAATGGTTGTTTTGATAGGCAAGCGATTACTGTCATTGCGATAGGTAAATCACTGTTTGAGGCAATCAACATTTTGGGTGAACTACATGTAAGTGCTATAGCAATGACAACCGTCGGATGAAGCAAATTTTCTCTAGTTGGAAGTATAATTAACATCAAATAAAAGAATATCGTTCCATACTCCTGGTGGTATATATTACAAAAATTACTGAGTTGGTTTCAAAACATCAGTCAGAAGCACATATGAGTGTATTTCCACAGTGCAGAACAGCTGCTGTCGTAGCGCGCGTCATGCAAGTGTCATTTTATCGTTTGGCTAAGGAAACCAAAATTATGAATAATTGAGTAAATTATACACACTGCTGTTTTTTTTACTGTTATGCGAAGTGAACGTAAAATCTTCTCTTATGGAAGTTGCCATTTTAGAGTATTGTTAGTGTATGGGCGTTTACCTAACTTCTTAGTTAAGTTATAAAGGACTTATTATCCTGTTTGATAGCATCACAAGTACAATCTTAGATGGCACGTGACATTTTCGCAACAAACACATTGTGCTTTCTCAGCTAAGTGAGATGGTTGCCATCCACTATGTAGTAACTGACAAATATGTACATAGGCTACGGACAGTCATCTGATGAAAATATGTTGCAATATATTCCCAATCTGAGGCATGTATTGATCTGCATGCTACTGTCATGAATGGAGAAAACGTCATTTGGGAGATAGATTAACCCTGAGGAATTCGTATTGTGTGCACCAACATCACTAACATTTAAAATACTCACTTAGTTTTTGTGAATTACAAGCCGTTGGACATAATGATTTCTCAATGTGGGAAAAATGAAACGTTGTGAATTCTTGTATGCAATTTTACACTTGTGAGTAGTATTCTATGATCGTAGTCTGTCAGGTTTTCAGTTGATCCTCACTTGTTTTCTTCCCTTTTGTTGATTACAACTGTTCAGTATCAAAACGTTCCAATAAAAATATCAACTGTCCAATTGTAACTTCCATCTGACTTGTCGTTAACCTAAGATTTCCAAAATGATTGTTGTAATATTACGCTAGACTTCCGGAATGGTTCAGAATGGTAAGCGGATCGCTTCGGCTTACTGGATCGGAACATGAACTGAACAGATTGCAATGTGAAACATCCTAACTAAGCATAGTAAGCAAGAAGTCACTGAGTGGAACTGAATCGAAACTATCTTCAACAAAAATAGGTGTGTTTACTTTATCAAAGCCAGATCTCTGCTCTTTTTTACTCCAGTGCTTTTCGGCTACCGCGATCAGCTGGCCTATACTGGTTCAATTTTGTTGAAACGATTTACAACGTCTTCCCTTACATACCAGCACGCTTTTATTGCGGTTTTTCTAGTTTCACTCTTTACCTTAACTAGCTGGCGTAATCGATTTGGTCAAAAACATTCCTCAGAATCATCAGCAGAAGAATCAGTAAAACATTTTTGGAGTGATATTGGTCCAAAGAAAACTGATATGTGAACGTCCTATGGAGACATCCTGAATTGACGGATTATAGCATTTAGCGATAATCCCTCCCACCCAACAATTCATGTCTGGTTTTATCCTTGCATAGACATATCAAACACAAAAATTCCACTAATAACATACGTCATATTTATAACGTCCATACCTCTGAAACCTTCCAAGGAGACATTCGCTGTGATATGCATAACGTTGTTTTACTAAGTGGGAGAAACAGCCAATATACCATATTGCATTCATTTCAAGGTAAGACAGGCATCTTAGTAATTGTCTAACAGTAAACGATTACTAAGCAGAGCCGAGTGGCCAATCAATTTGGACCGACTAGGTGTAAACTACGCTAGATAGCAATTCTACTATTTGCAGAAAAATAATACTTTTATGTCGGAGGAAAAAGTTATTATTAGTCGATGATTTATTCAATATGAACTATTTTAGGGCAGGTGAGTGGACGTCTATTAGCATAAAAGGGCTGAATTGTTTCAGGAATTTCGGCACTCTAACTGGACGTCAGTTATTCTTCTTCGGGTCCAGGTAGACGTCATGTGGTCCCCAAATAATACTAGAACAGGAAAATACTTAGGTGATTTTTTGACTAGTTCATCAAAGTGAGTATAAAATATCTCCATCTTTTGGTTACTACCACAATTTGTTCGTTTCCTGTTTTCTCTCGTGATGATTGATCATGGTGGGGCCCAAAGCACTCACAAATCCGGGTCATAGTAAATTTATCCTATGAAGAAGGTCTGTGTGCTGAATCTGTCTTCGCTAACTGTTCAACAAAGCTACACACACATAGACGTACATAAAACTGTCAGAGCTGTAAACATGAAATGATTCGCCCAACTGGTCCATAGTTCATGTTGGAACAGAGGTTGTCTGACATTCCAGTGCAGGGCATCCTAGACTCTCTTTTGATATGCTGTTTGTAGCCCAAAATGAACGTACATTGACCAGAAGCTGTTACTGACAGACCGTACCGAACAACGAGGACATCTGATGAGTCAGTGCAGCAACAAGGTGGATACACTCGGAGACAACAACCAAAGCAAAACAATCTAGCAATTTAGTATCCGGGTCCAGTAAGCGGCATCCCACTGACCTTACACAGACAGCCCAACATGTGGCGTACATTCATTTCAAGTGAGCCGGTGTTGTTCTAATTCGGACTGTACTTTAGGTGTATTTATACAAAGAAGTATTTGTTATTTCTGCAAAATTTCAATCAAATCAGGAGTGAACCGATAAACTACGTAGGAATGTGACAGACATAACGTGTGGAGCTATTATAAGTGCGATAATATTATAAAAAACAGTTCGATTGTTTCGGTTGAGATAGTAATGATGTTATAGGAGATTATAAAATAACAACCAATAATTTGCTTCAGTATTACAAAATCCACACTAAAAACCCTCTTTAAACCTTTTGCAATTTAAGAAAGAAATACAGCGGGGTTGACAGTTAAAGTTGGGATGATCTTGTTAATATCCTATTCGGTGGCCAGTGAAGGACAACACTACTAACTCACCAGTGTTTAATAAAATATTTACAATGTTTTTTGGTATAACAGAACTGCTATACGAGTGAAACAGAATGGAAAGTTATGATGTGTTCAAAACTTTTACTGATCTGTGGTTCGCTTTGGTTTTATATCTGATTCATCAGTAAGTCTGGTCATCAAGAGGTTTTCGTAGAAATATATAGACTGATTATTTGTATGATCATAAATCGTTTTCGGTTTTGTTTCCCACTCATTAGTAGTATACATCATAATACCTTAAATTCGACGGTAGTCTCGAAAATTACAAATCGACAAATCAGTCAAGGTGCATAGAAGACATGAAAAGGCCCATAAACTAGTCAGTTCAACAAGAATCAATAGTCTTACAAATGTAGGCGTGATATTAGATGTGACACGCTATCACGTCCGAAATTGGTAGGCGAAATCTTCAACAGTATTCAACGGGCGGTCAATGCGGCCCGAGAAGATGTCATTTCCGAGCCGTCTGGTACTCTATTCTAATCGTCAATAACCACATATAGCAGCACACAGCGTATGCAGTCAGTGACCCAGTCATTATAGACCTTGTCCTGCCACGACCTCGACTAGGGATTTCTCAAACGTCAATGGACTGTCACGTCGCTCACACAACCAATTTACTTGTTACATGTTCAGAGGCAGAGGAAACAACTATCCGTTGTCCAGAGCTTATGTTTACCGCCCACACGAAGAGGAAAAGCCTCTGATTTCTGCACCTGCATTGAAAACCTTCCCCGTGATCAATGATGAAAATTTTTAGCAACGTCACAAATTAAGAAGATTGCCGAATGTACTGTTTGTTCCCACTCTCTTCATTCACCTATAATCGGCTATGTGGCACCTTAGTGAAATGACTATAACCACACTGGTGAAGCGATCAACAATCCTGAGCCGGTGGCTATCAAGAAAAAAGATATGACGAAATTGCTGACTCCACAAAAATCACAGGCAAAAGTATTGCGGTCCCATCAACATACAATATCTTTGAAGAAGGGAGAACAAAACGAGTTCCTGAGAAGACCAGTAAATCTTTCAATTAAAACCTGTATAGTGAACTGCGCATAATCTTTAAACAGAAACGATTCCTAAGTTATGGTTCCTTTGCTTTGTCCGTGATCACTTTAGTTATAAAATTGATCGATTATTTTGCGATTTAGCAGTGATCTGGATTATACAAGTTCTATTTTTCACTCTTAACATTACACCTACAAAAAAGTTGATTGTCAGTAAAACAAACGTTTGCTAATTTTGAGTAGAATATAAAAATTGGACTATTACCTTCGCTAACCGTTTCTTTAGAGACCATTTCCACACTGCACCAAAATATATGTTTACGAATTATGTGCTTGCAAAGCAAACGAACTTTTTGTTTAGTTCAAATCTCATCAACACCTGTCGGGTCACGCTTGTTAGGAACGAGGGCCTTTGGCCGAAACATTGAACTGTGAGATTCCAGTAACTCACAGTTCTTGATGATTAGTGTCATTTGATATAGCAGATGCCAGAACATTTTACAAAAATGGTCAGTCACACGAAAGTCATAATCTCTATACTGCAACGTAGAACCTCGTTCACTGAAGTCCGTTTTGAAACCAGGGTATACAAAGTTCAGGTTTGAACCAACCGGATGTCCAGATGAACGTCAAGAACACCGAGTAAAGTGTTTGATAGCCGATATTATACAGGATGTTTACTCAACACGCGTTGTCATTTACTAAATGCAAACCTGTTAGAACTTAAACTGGTTAAATCCTTGCTTGTCCAGTTGCTAAGTACAGTTCACTTTCACTATCCAAAAAATACGAAGCCCTTATGAGAAGGGTTGGGTTCGTCCGCTGATTTTATGACAGAAATGAGTGGTAATCAGCATCATCACAGACAATAAAACCTCAGCGATCTGCATTTGTGCTTAAGTGTCATACACTGGCAATGATAAATATAAACCTTGCTATAGAACGAAAGAAACGGAAGGAGGGTGGCTACCAACTAAATACAATTATAATAATGCGCAAACCATTGAATATCAGGGTACTGAAATCTCTTACAACCAAACAAGCGAGCGATAAACAAAAAACGTCAAGCTAAAAGTGATTGACTTCAAATACAATTCTTATCAGGATGCTGACAACTAATCTCAATGTTTGATTAAGCTTTCTTCAAATGAAGACACAACCCAGAAAGAAATATCGCGTTTAGTCCGGTCTGACTCAGTTTGAATTTGCTACTGAACAATATATATGACACATTCTCAATAAAGTGTCGTAGAATCATTGAAACCCGTGGTGGGAGAACCACGTTAAAGTGAACGATTTTTTTTAAATATCAGCTTCAGTTTTTTGTGAGGCGCATTCTAACATGAAATGACTTCACCAAATGGTCGCTAATTAACAAACTATCCAACATTCTGCAAACACTTTATTTAGTGACGGAAACCTAAATCCAATACTACGTGGATTTAGACGGTTTGATGTGAGAAGAAATAGGACGGCATAATTCAGAACAAAACCTGATTTTAACCTGCTCAATATTTGTTCAATTTAGTTCTTGAAACCGCCAAAGCTCTCACAGCATTACCCAACCGAGTTCGTTGCATCCATTAGTCTGACGTGATCGTAACACAGTCAGTAAAAACAAGTTGAATATGACTAACAGTTAGTTGCCAGTCCTCTATTCTCATAGACTTTCCAGTCAGCCTCTTTCAAAAACCCCTACTATGCTCGAATTTCGCCTTGTCAGTAGTGGATATCCTTGTCACGACTGTGATTAGAACTCCGACCACGCTTTCATGATGTAACTGTGTTGATCACGGCGCAGTCGACCTCACGTTTAAGCATGACTATTTTCTTATGAAAACTTTCTATTGCATTCGTTTGTGAGTAGTGATCAGACTGTCAGATTTCTTTAACAGGGTAATTATCCGGCTAAAATTCAACAATTACCCCTCCACCAAAGCAAGGGCATATACAAGTGAGAAGTCATAATAAGAGCAAAACTGCAATATGGATCTTTTGCTTAAAAAAAATCTATTCGGATGTTGAAAATGCTATCAGTTTCATTTAGCCGAATGTACATATTTCTTAAGAATAATGAAAAACAGAAGACGTTGCCGATGATTGATCCGAATGAATTCATCCATATAGGTCTAATTCGTCCCAACCGATTAATCAAATTCAACTTAATCAGCTACGTTCAGGCCGCAGTTGATTTAATCATAATTTCTTTGGGTTGCGCCCTCATTTCCCAACAGACATCATATGAGGAGAATAGTTTTTAAAATTACATTACTTATTACATCTTTACATCATCATATTTTTCCTCTTCGCCCAAACAGAATACGTCTATTCAAAAATTTGTTTGCAAATGCTTCACAACTAACTACTGAATGTGAGCAAGTTCCCAACATGGCATTCTTGTCAGCTGGCATGTAAACATTTGGTGACTAGTTTAGTAATATGTTAGAATCCAGCCCACACGGTCACGTGTCACTCCTATAACCTTGCGTAATAAATCATATATCACAGTGGTCATTGGCGCAAACTTACGCACTAATTCCACTGACCCTAATCGTTCCGGATGTGCGTTTGGTGTACAACCCGATCGCTGAAGGTAAAGTTTGACTGAGGTAGCTTCGTTTTCACCAACTTGATAGTAGGCTCGAATGTCCAAATGGTTCGCATCTCTTTGCCACTCCCATGCTCGTACAGTTCCATCTCGAGACGGTGAAAGGACTGCCAATCAAACAAACAACGGGCGAAACAAGTGAAGTTGTAGTGACAGAACAGATAGTCAACAGACTGAATGAACTAATGGAAAACCGAAAGTTTTCACTACCAGCTTGCAGTGATTTTGAAATGCGAATGAACTTGATATAAAGTAAGCAGTTAGAGACTATTATTTGCCAAAGCCAACCTAAAGCTGGCTTTGATTCTATGAACGGAACAAGATCATGTACCGAGTAGATGGTTAGAATCCTCCAAGAAGTATTGGTATTTATAGACGAACATTGCTTCTAGCATTCTTTGTAAGAAGCTAGTAATATTAAAATCAACCTGTAGTCGGAAGTTAGCACACGTAACAAACGTTTGAACTGGCCCCTGTAGTGAATAAGTGCTATTTGTGGTCTGAGGATTTAACCAGTGCCTTCCCTCGTTTAGCCTGATAAACAACATTTGATCATGAAGCATATTACAAACAATACATGAGAAGCGTACCAAGTTAACAAATTGCATCAAGAACAATTTCATTAATTCACAGCCGTTATAAGCAAAGTCAGGATGAGGGAAAGCACTACAATGTAATACAGAAGATTGAACAGACAACAAAAAACCGGTTCTTTGACTCCGGCAATTGCTTTTTGACAGAAATCGCGTGTCGTTGATTTTGGCCGGTTAACATGCAACATGATTCATACCGGTGGTAAGGGAAAACCTTGACCGGCGCACCCACGTGACGTAAACCTTCACTTTGTTAGTGTAAGGTGGCAAGTGATTAGAATCATATATACTTCACTAGAATAATGACTCACTAATTATCCGTAGGTGTTCTTTTATGGTTCGTATGGATGCGGCTTCTTCAGTTGTAGACCATTCAATCGAGACCGGTCCCTCGTCCACGAGGTCTGGATACATTTCGGAAGCTGCCACCCGATAAGCTGGTATAGGCCAAGCGTATGCTGCTTCATCAGCTCGTGGAAATGCCATAACCATTGTGGGATTGGTGTACTTTAGGAAGATCGAGAAAAAGGTAGTTAAAACTGAATTTTTCCTAACTAAATGCGTTATTCAACCAACTCAGCTATTGTCTCAAAACATGCAGTTGCACGTTAAAAAATACATACTTGTGATTTGAGAACTGCAGCGTAAGTCCTCAGAGTAGTCAGGTGAACACGATGGAAAATAACCGTTTTGCATTCTTCGACATAACACTGCCACCACACTTCTGACTACCTAACTCCGCTGTATGCCTACTACCTCTAAAACCTTTGCAACAAACCATATGGAAGACACGAGTTAACACAATCTGAACGTAGCAAATGGATAATGAACCCCATGAAAGCTAACAGGTAGATTTTGCCCAACTGACCGTCTGTCAAAAGAAGCTCACGCATTGAATTTGGGATTTTAACACTAAAATTTCCTAGTGTTTTTGTTTCAACATCAGTATTTATTAATCAGCATATCACTTAACAGTAGGAATCAACAGAATCGGTTCAATTGTTCAACTGGAATAGATCTCACGTATGTGCGAGTCGCGTTGTTTTTAATCTGTGTCAGTTGCATCCTTGTATATGCGTAGCAATCCCGTACGTGACGTTAACAAGACAACTGTCATTCATCCAGTCGTAACTATTAACACAACTTCATAGGTGCCTCTAAGTTGTTTTTGATTCAACGTGATTTCGTAGTAGCAAACCGAAGCATTCGGAGATCTGCTGAAATGTGAAAAATGGGCAAATTTACTGTCTAGATGGCGGAATGTTCAAGTGTGTTTGAAACAACCGTGCGGAATTGGTTGAGGCGGTTTCAGACTACATACTGACACTATCAAATAGTGAGCAGGGGACGCTTAAGGAAAAGCACAATAAGCGGTTGAATGAGTTAGGGGAACGTCCACCTGTTGTTCTCGCAATTTCAAGATGAGCACGGAATTCCTGCATGGACTCGTGTCCTGAGTAGGACGAGCATTAAACACAGTTTACAGTCTAGTAATGCAAGCAAAATGTTATGAATGAGCGTACCGCATAAGCTAACATTGTCAATCACGGCAGTGCGAGGCTGTCTCAGTCGGTATCCGTATTGGAGCACAATGTGATGGGCTAATGTGTCAGTCGATTGTTTTGTTGAATTGGTGTTCTCAATGTTTCACAACCAAGTTTGTAGACATTTCAAAAAACCGCACGATACAGTAAAAACTCTAAAACTGTTAAATTATTTAGACAGTACTCCACTCCCAAAAATGAACTTAGATAATGCAGACGGACTTCAAATAACGAAATACTGTTATTTAAAATATAATTAAAATATCTGTTTTCACAGTACTTCTGCAGTTTTAAACAGCCAACCAATTCTATTTCATTTTTTGAGACTTATGTTCGCTGAATACTGAAATCGTCTACCTTGCGCTTCGTATCCGGATAGATTAGACAAGGTTCTGCAATACCGCATTCTTGATTGGAACACTGGTTTGCAGTATGATATGAAATTTTTGCATGGGAGAAAGGTGCCTGATTTATATTCGAGACTGTTTTCCATGGCGCCCACAATATAATAAACCAAATAGCTGCAACGCATCCGGTAAAACAGGAAAGTGTAAATTGCCCGAAAACGCAATGCTTACATCACGGTTCACATGGATTATGAGTGGAAGTTTTCCTACTCTTTTTCGACTTATTTGTATATAATTATGTTGGTGAAGTTGTCATAACAAGCAAACTAAATTGCAGAAAACAAGCTTCACTTCTGTTTAATGGATTAGCGGGGATGGTAAGGTGGTCTGATTGTTGTCAGTTATTATTAAACAGAGCAAAGCGTTCATTCTGGGTTCCCAGTGTTCGCATGTCCACTGGGTCGAGCACTTCACTTTTCGTTTGCCCATAGCATGTGGTCGTTGCATCAGGAAGAGGCAGAAATTTATTACGTCTTTTGTCCGCTGCTCTGAACGCGTTAGAACTACAGCTCGGTTAGTGAAGCTGTTACTATGGGCTGTGATACACTACAACGTCAACATTATTCTCAACCGTAATGGAGGAATTTTTTACTTAAGGTCTACTAATCTCCGCTTTACTCACACACGCGTTTCACTGTGATTGGGGTGTCTGGTTTCACTTCCTCGGTTGACTACAGATATTTTCTGGTCACGGTAAAATATACGGAAAGTTCAGAATGTTCACTTTTCCCGTAACCTCTATGACGAGCTCACCGTAATCGTATTCTTGCATACGATCAGCCAACTCTTCGACTCTACATTTCCTGGAGTTCCTGTTCGTATACATTTTGTTCATATCCACCATCCATTTATCTTTTTAGCAAAAAAAATGAATTGCACACCTTAAGAAATCGTTGGCCCCTGGCTAGTATCGTAAAGATTTACTTTTGTCGCAATCACCTTTTCCGCTGTCTACTCCTTCCAACGTGTTGCAGTTAGATAGCACACAAACCGTATGTCCGCCAGCTTAGTAGCTACTCACCTGAGGAGGACAACGCAAATGTTTTGCTGCTGGCAAAAGTAATTGGCTCTCGCAAGATTATGATACTTAGTGTCGTCCTACCAAGTTCATCAAACACTTCAAATAAAAACATGACGAACATTTATTTCAGTTAGAAACTTCACGGCAAACATTTGAAATCGACTAAAGTCGACCATATCACAAATGACCAATTGAAAATTGCGGTTTATCCTAACCTGTATGGGCGAACTGTGATCACCATTACCTACTAGGGGGATTTTAACCTTTCAAAATGTTCTGTCTCATGTCTGTTTATTGGTTCACTTGCAGTTACAAGAATGTCTGTGTCAGTAAAACAGTTCGATATCTACGATAACGAATGGCTGACCATACAACGAGGTGGCTGATGTGCGCGATAAAGCAACAGACAATGACAGCAGAATGAGTAAACCCAAATCTCACTTCGACCGTCATAAGAAATACCATAGAAACAAGCAATGCTGTCGATCTCGTCGGTGCATTTGGCGCATTGTTGGGCAGCCGAAGTCCGCAACTGCTCGCGTCCTCACAAGAAATCAATACTCGTTGTCTAGCCCTGTGTGTGTTGACCCAGGCAGCTCGTCTGTCTTGAAACTGGTAACAGTACTTTGTTTCATGTAAATCCCAATGGTTACTCGATTTTAACGTTGTGGCTATTCGTACACCCTATGTATTCTATCATCCTATGTTCGTGAGTGAAGTCAGCAAACAAAATGTCAACATCTTCTGATGCATCTTTTTTTGTTGTTGGTATACTACAAGAGAATGGGGTTCCTACACACATTTAGTATTCCACGCAAGCTCTTACAACCGCTTGTAACGACATCCGTATCAGTTAGTTTAATAGGATTATGAAGACTGCAACACCACACGTGGCTGAAACAACCACAGTAAAGAAGACGACACAAGCCCTTGAGACTGGCAGATCAAACAGACAGTTTACTTTGGTACGACAATTATTTGGAAGAAGTTTGACATGTATGCTCGGACAAAAACAATAACCTTAAAAACCAACTCACTTCTTTTAAGTGTGCAGCGTAACTGTCTCCTTCCATAATTGTCACATTCAGATCCAATTTCTTTGTCAAACTGTGTGCTGCAACATGGAGTTCGAAATAACTGTTCTGAGGATCTTCCGGTAATTCCAGAAAACCCATTTTAGCTTCGATTATTTGGTCGTTGATCTTGGCTGAGTAGTTACGTTGGAAAACCAGATCTGTCGAATGCAACATATGAACAAAACGATTGAGCTTTTTAGATATAATTATGGGAAAACCATGTACAAACTTATGCAACACAATATTGTTATGATTGCTGAGAACAGGCACGTAAGATCATGTGTTGTAACCGTCAATTGCACACCTTATGAAAACTTGTCAAGCACAGAAAATCCTTGAAAGACTTCGAAAGCAATTCAAAATTTACCGTTTTCACTTTTGACCATTTATTATTGCTACAGAAGAAATTACTTACATAATTTGACTAATTCCGCCTCCTGTGAGCCAGATATGATGTTCATATGTACGACACTTGAGGCTTAATTTCAGCGCGAAGCTCTTTACTCGGCTGAAGGAAATAAGGCAAGCCTTCACACTCACTTCATATTGAAGCTGGGAATGTTTAAAATTGAGGGCTACTTCTTCTCTGTTGCTGTAGGTGGGCTTTACAACAGAGTAGTTTGCCACTCTGTTGCCTTCCCGAAAGAATTCAAGGGTCATTTTGCCTCCCCCTTTGTTTTCTTAGGAGAGACTAAACGGACTTCAAGATAACGATAAGTATACCGTTCGTACGTTTTATTCTCGAATGTGTTGTTTTCAAATGTTGTCATTTCATGGCTAGAAAATGCACTGGATGAATTCAGCCGTGAATCTTCATGGTCTGGCTAATTTGACATATTTACCGGAACACTTATACTGTTTATGAGCATACTATACATTTTATCGATGGACTTTGTGACTGAGCGTTCGTTCATTGCAGCGTTTAAAATACTGTGATCGATGAGGTGAGGCCTCAAGTGTAGCACAGCATACCAGTCGAACATTACATTTAAAGTTGGCAAAGCTAAAGCAGCAGAGGAAATAACTGCTCTTCACCACTCTGACTTAGGCGTAAGTTATAATGGGCTAAAAATGTTATTTCCATTGTGAGTTAATGAAGGTAGTTTCAATGTGAGACATTTTTCTATGGAAGTATTAAAATGCGATCTCCCAAGGTTTCCTTTAGAATACATTGCAAGCATTGCAAGCCATCTTCAACGAATCAGTTTCAAATCAGAAGTGGTTTTTATTTTTCAGAGCACAGCGGAATGCGTTTTCCAAGTTATCGACGAAGGAAACGTATACCTGAGCATCAATGGGACAGTCGATAAAATTGTTTGGCATCCTCTCAATGTATCCAATATATGTCTTTCTTGTGTTAATTTCCTTCCTGCAGTGATTCTTCATTGCGTTATTCAAAATTGCGTCAACTCGCCCAATATCTCAAAATTCATTGGCAATACGTTCTTGCATCAGTTGCCGTGTAGAGACTTATGTGCTGATGGTAATAAGCTACAAACAGATTTAAACACCTGCATGCTTACAACGGGAAATGGTCTGGCGGTTTGTTTCACAAACGTGTTCATTAGTATTGTATGATGCAAACCATTACAAAGATGACCATGTTTCCATCTGTGAGAAAATGGAGATTATTCGACTATGAATCAACTTTTGTTAACAGACCATTAAGTTGTAATGATCTCGTTTAATTAACTACCCTCGACAAATTGTTAACATAATCATTTATTGGTTTTTAGAGCATATGGAATAAAGCTGCAAATTTGTGACTAGGGCGTTATGTACCTGTAAGAATTGCGTTACGATGACAAAGTATTGACGATTTGACAGGTAATGACTACTTTTCGAATACTTTATTTAGCGTCTGGCCCAGTCACAGTTGATATGTGTCACACAATTGTGAGCCAGTAGAAAAAGGACTACGATTAATTCAGACTACCAGTGATGTGGCCGTCGTGACCTAAGCTCAAAATGCTGTTGATCATGTAGCAGTCTATCCCACAGCTTGAAGGATCTCTTAACAATTGATCCTGAGTAGTCATGAATAAATATCCCCAAATGATCGTGAACCACAAGTGTCTAGAATACAATTAAATTAAAACAACGTGTTGTCAAGTCAAGAAACTTTAGTGTTATTTGTCGGATCGATCTAACGATCGTGTGTGTGTTCCACAAGCTTAAATAGGGTATCTGACATCAATAGGCTGATGATTCAAGAGATGTAGGCAGCGTGTGGATGATTCTATATAAACTGCCAAAGTTCTGACCAACTTATCTATACTGTGCTCAAGAGAAATTAATGACATGTGTAAGGTTGCGTATACCTGACACTAGGGTTTAAAACGGTTAGTTTGAACACGACACTAGAGACATGGATATCGGTGAATGATAAGAGTTCTTATTGCCGCTTCAGAAGAATTCGCTGTTTTGAACTATAACTCGTCTGATTGTGACGATTAAGCAGATCTAACGTGGCTAAATTGTAGCTCTCAGCCGAACCGCTGAGACGTCGTCACATTCGATCAAAGTATAGCAACCTTTCTGCGTCAGCTCACATCATGTTGGCCATTTTGATTGCAACTGAGGCTTTAACTTCTTCGATTGAACCGATGGATGACTCAACTGTAGAATAAAGCGCCATGTGTCAAAGTGGATCCATAATGTAACTGTCTTAGTATCAGCTTCGCGTGACCTTCCGGGTTCGTCTGTTGTCAGTTATACATTAGCCTCTGGTCACGTGATTAGATTAGGTTCGACATTCAAAACGGTAATCCGACACAATAATAGCTTGCTTTTTGAGGTACGCAGAGGTCGTAGTTACTTGGCTTCTGTATAAAACCGGTTAGCTGCAAGCCGTTGACTCTCAAAAAACCTGGGTTCTACCCAGTGTTTTCTATCGCGATCAATGTTTCTCGGTGTCTCAGCATTCAGACTACTTAGTCCACTCAATTATTTATTTATATATATTATCCTGGTTAGTGTTGTTTGGTCTGACAAAGTGACATAATATTCTAGTATCCACCCATCTCCGTCATCCTACTGCAATGTTCAAACAACTTGTTCCTCAATCAGTGAACACATTATTAAACATGGAACGAAAGTAAGTCGTCAGGTAACTTTATGTGCCTATCGTTGGAGTCCAACGTTTCCGTGGGATCAAAATAGTCCAGTAGAACTTCACTTGCGGCTGTGTGTTTTTAATACAAGTTTTGTTTTATTAACGGATAAAGGTAAGTTGAAGTTTCAACGTTTTGCCTAGCTAGGACAAGTCAGAAGTGCGTATGAATGTTGATACCATGGTTGAAAGAAATACAGTTCAGTTACGATAGGCGACATTTCGAGATTTTTGGAAAAATTTGAGCAAAAATGTCAGTACCACTATTTTTTCAAACACATTTACTGAGTATTTACAAACATAGCTAAGGATGTTGGAACATTTTGTGTGGGTTAGCCGAACATTTCAACGTTCCGAAAAAACGCAGTATCATATGAGCATATAAAAGAACTTGTAATGCCCAACGTTCACAGTAATAAAATTCTGTTTTCCATTACCATAAAGATATCTTAGCGACAATTATTTGTCATGTAATACCAGTGATGTCACAGGTTTGTGTGGAACGATGTTTATAAAATTGAACAGCACATTAGCTGTGAGTGCCTAAACGGAAATGATTCGTTCGGGTCAAATAGATTATTTGTGTTCAGAAAGTTTAATTTTATGAATGCAACTAACTGCCACTTGTGATGTACTTTCTACTGTCAGCTGTTGAACGAAAATGTTGGCCGAAAAAGTTGCTGTACACAACTTAATTCAGCGTAGGTTGAAAAGGCGCCATGACTGTGCCACATTGTTAGGTAGGCAATGTTGTACACACCGAGTTGTGTGTTAGCATAGTAGGTAGTTTATGACGTACAGATAAACATTTTGTAGTCTCGGTGATACAGTGGAATATTACCGGATACGTTTGTATGATCATGTTCGTGATTACAATGTTCAAGTATACTGACGGTTGTGAAGGTTAACTTTTTGACACTTTAATGACGTTTGATTTATAGGGCTGAACGGACATATTGATTTATTGGTAACACTACCACGCTCAACTAGGTTAACTGGCATATTGAACAATTGTCAAAAATACCTTGACTTTTGGTCAGGTAGCCAAGCCAATTTCTGTAACTGAGAAATTTTGAATCACCATTACAGCATAAATGTGTTTCTGCTAAGTTGCTGTGATGGCTCTACTATTTTCGGAAGTTTAATAAAGTCATCTTCGCTAAACATGAACGCTTCGTACAACAATTCAAAAACAAGGACATCAGTTCACGGGAAAGCTTGCACTCTTCAGCTCGACTCGAATATCAGCTCGGTATAAGTATACTGCGCAATAAATTCAGTTTAAAACGAACACATTCAGCAAAAGACTGACACAAGAAAATTCCCGTAAACATCTGCAGTTAATGAACTTATTAGCAAGGCTAAGTATGACCAGGTGGAGCAATTTGTGTTTCTTTTGCAGTTATGCGAAGGATACGGGTCCCAAAAATAATCGGTAAGAAACCGATTAGGTACTGCACACATCCTGTCAACTACAGTTTTCCCCCTTTTCAGTTCAGAACCCGTTGCTTTTCGTAAAGATGGAGACGAGCTGAAAACCAACAATCTGATTCAAACGATCATTCTATAGAAAGCCGAATTAGACGGGCGGCAGTAATGACTATGATAGCCGTGTGCTGCTTTAGTACATCCAATGTCCCATGAACAGAGCAAAGAGTATTTATTCGCCAGATGTTATTAAGAATATTCTTCCGGAATCTTTGAAGTCCTGAGGCAACTTGGTCATGTTTCTAAGGGGAAACGTTGAAAAATCATAGCAACCACGAGTTGCATGAACGGAAAGTTATTTCGTCGAATAATCTGCCCTTTTGTAATCGACTGACTGATGTCCATTGCAGCAAACTTGAGACTAAAATAAAGTTAGACAGCGTCTTAGAATTATTGTTATTCTGGTTTTGTCATACACACATTGAATGTGTTGTTGGAAAATGTATTCCTAAAATACATTTACTTATTCTTTCTCCTTCGACTACCTGGATGAATAAATCACACACAAAAGGACACAACTCTTTCGCAAACAGGTTGGAGTCCAAGGGTTGAGAAACTTGGCTATTTTCAGGGATCTGACAAACAGATAGCATCGTCACAGTAATTGGCTGTACACGGAGCCAACCATCCAAATCGGTGCAAGACAATCATATTAGCTCTGTTGAATTGCTTGCAATATCACCGCACTTTTCAGTACTTTTTCCTAGCGCAATCATTTTATTCCAGCAGTTGAATCTCATCGATTCTCACCTTCTTATGTTTATCATCGATGTTATTAATTACTGAATCCATTTATAGTTTCATGGAATAAGATACAGATGGGCAGTAGGGGATTTTGATTTTCATACAGACTGAACGTCACCCACAATTGTCCGCAGTTGTTGCATTCCCACATACACTCCAGTCATGTCCTTTCGAAAAGAACCACTAGACTCGACTTTCGTTCTTGTTAGAGCTGGTCACTAGTGCATATGCATGCCACTGCCGGGACTAGGACTCCGGCCACGCTGTTCATAAGGTAACTGTGTTTACCACTGAGTCACTGACCTCACATTAGGCACGACAGAATTATCATATGTGAACGCCCAATCACATTCGCTTGAGAGTAATGATCAGGTATCTCGATTTCTTCGATAGGAGATACATTAACTGTCCGGTTAACTCCAGTCTACGACCCTTCGACTGGGATTTCTCTGCAAGTTTTCAAAAGGGGCCGAGTGAAAAGTCCATGGGGATTCAACAGCTGTGATCAGTTGTGTACGATGTTCAATCTGTATGCATAGGACAGTGATAAGCGGCTTTAACAAAAGCAGTATTCATAAACAATTTGTTTAACCCATTTGCAGAATGAAACCAATGCATCCAATTTTGAGTAACATGCATCTGGTCTATTCGGTTCTCCATCACATTGCCATTTCTCATGCATAAGCGCTCAGAACCGTGAAAACAACACTGCAGTCCACATGTTCATGCATCATGCATTTCAATTTAAGTGAACGATACCTACTTCTGTTAAGAAACCAAACTCAACCAGTGTGCAAAAGTAAAACAAAGCACGATTCCCAGTAGTCTTCTTCAATGAAGCGTCATCCATTTTGTCAGGATTAAATCAATCCAGGAACTAAGGCGTTCAGCAAGCATGTTATTGGTCGGACACCATTAATTAGTTATCCCGCTCACAAAAATCCTAAGTCAGAAGCAAGTACTTTTCTAATGGTAATTCATAAAGTGACACAAAAATGCAAACATAATGACAGACAGAATTGGCCGACACAAATCACGGAAGGCATAATAAACTATACACATGAACCAACCAACAAACAACAGAGAGAACAGGCGACGGGGCTCGTCTCGAATGATTTTCTGTTGACATACAAGACACACTTTCGCCCACTCACAAGCATGCACGCAGGCATACAACACGTGTTCCAAGGCGGAAATCAAAGTTTGTCATCGATCCGATGACAGTCAAACCGAACAGAAGTTGTTAGGACGTAAAAGATAAAACTTACCACCTACAAAATATATTCCGAATGAATATGGGAACAGAAAAATTTGGGGAATAAATTATCACAAAATGTTGGAACAGTCCACGTAGCCCATGGCTATATGAAAAGATATACGCTTTGTGATATAGTGTAGGAACAGGCAAGAAAATGGTCATCTGGAAGGTTATAATTCATTGATTGGGAATATATGTATACACAAGCATTGGAAACAGTTTTTGATATGTATATATATGTATAGGAAAATGGGGTATCATGCTAATGCGGCTGAATATAGGGTACAGAAATTTGCAAGCTGTTCATCGAAGTGAACATAAACCACACAGTAACCAAATAATTGTCTGAAGGTCAGTTTCTGTTGGGTATCTGAAGGGTTTTTTATTTTTTGGACTAAAGTCTGACGGGAATAGCTATGAACTTTAATGGTTTTATCAATCAAAAGCAATGTAAGCGGGCTTAACAACTAGTCAGGAAAACGAAATGTATTCAGAAAACCTGTACACAAAAAAAACAATACTACGACCAACATATTTAAACTGATTTCACTGCATTCGCACAAGACACCATACGTGATGGAAAACGTACTTGTTTTGGTAGTCCAACTGGTATGAAGTCTCGAAGTGACTAAAAATGTTGAGTTGTTCTTTAACCTTCCTGACTGATAAACATTTGGTCCTGGTTTAATCTTCGGGAATGGTAATCATTTTGTTGAATACACACGTACAAACTGAAAATTTTGTCTCTTCTGGCTGAATGCTGGCAAGTGGATACCTAGATTCAGGTGGAGGCTTACTTTAATTGGCGAAATTAGCTCAAGTAGTCTGAAGCCCCGTGAAAATAGAGATTGTTTGGAACGTTGTTGCTCAGCATGTCCCTTGATCGTTTTAAGTCAAAAATAGTTATGGTCTCATAACCAGTTCAAATCAGTGTAGAGAACATTTTGCGAAAAAAATTAGGTCAAATACTTACGCTTTATTCTGCACCTGGTTAAATTCCAGAAGAGTTTTTCAGTAAACTATTGAGTTTTGTTTGAATTGGATGTCGCTCCATCGGAAGGATGATTAATCTGACTAAAGTGGAGTAACTTATCGAGCTCAGCTCATGAAACAGTGTTCTTTCTAGTCAAATACTGTTCGAGCGTTTAACTACATGCGTTCTGTACTCAAAGTACCAAGCTATTACCAGATATCACTCAGGATATTTCGTTCGTGAGGAAATGTTTCGGAATACTTAGTCGTGTAAAAATATATTACTATATTCTATTTACACACGCAGTAATGGCCAAATAACTAAAAGAACACTTATTATGATGTGATGGTAATATTCTTGAGCTTGGCGATTTTCAGCTGGCTAAAGATTACATGGAGTCGGGTTTGAAGACAAAAGTAGGAAGTCACTGTCAGAACGATTTCCGTCCTTCACTGATATGAGCTTAACTGAACTAAATCGTCGTTAAGCAAGACAAAAAGATAGATGGCAATGAACCGAAGTGACTGAATCCAATTGAGGCATACTCCGCAGACGAGTAGAGCGTTTGGTTTATCATTTTCTCTAAAGCGAGATCAGTAACCGTGAGAGCAACACGATTGTTTGTTGTTGTATGTTTTGAAGCACTCTGGATCAAGTTGACAGCTAATTGGTTTCTGTAGTTCGCGATTTTTGGGCCGTGCACTCCGCATGGAGAGCGGGCGGTTTCGGCGCCCAGCTTGATATACTGGGAGAACTAACTGCCGGATAAAATCACGTATTGGTCAAGCAATGACTCGTTCATGATTGTTTCACTGGATGAAGTGGGTAAGTTTTGCATGGAATCCTCGTGAGCTCCCAAACCGCTGGCTAGAAACGCTATCCTAGATGGCAATTTCTACAGCTGATGGCGTGCGTGTATTCCTGCCATTTCCAGTTCTTCCGTTTGATTTTTTTCATCAACTTTTAACAATTCTAGCGGAGTTTTTATTCTAGGTAATTCCAAGTCACGTTTGATTTGAGGAGCGGCCAGAACCATAATACAATCCGTTCAGGCTTATTACAGAGATGAAGGAATGTATTTAATTCCGGTGCCACCGAAAGCCTCCAGTTGATAGCCCAGTTCCCTCCTTAAGATTCAACCACCACTCATAAATTAGTAGATGTCTAATCGCTGATGCATTTAATTTGGAAACTCCGGTTCTGAGTAACATAGATAATTGTGGACCTGTTGAGCGTTAAGCTATTAACAGGCAGTATGAAAACATGTCCATACAACGATGGTTCATACGACTCTCTTAGAGTCGAAACTAGTTTGACCGTGTGAAGTTTTATACAAGTGGATTTTGTGTGCTACGCTGGTGCTGCACGTGAGTCCCAAAACTAATTTGATGACAATAAGATATACCCGATGTACTTTTGGACGGATATCCATGTAAATCTGTTAGTTCCAGCATTGCCGGGATAGGCAATTACAAGCACGTATGTTAAGTAGTTGGCTGTCTACCCTCAACTTATCTACTCGTCAGCAGGAAAATATACGGAGACAGTTTATCCGAAACCGCCAAACCTGTGGTCTTGCCGAACTCCCAACGGTATACAAAATCCCGTGGTGCAGCGTAGATTAGTACAATAGGCATCAGAGAACTTTTGACTGAATATTACTAATTACGGAAAAACGTGGATGTAAGAAAGAACAACAACTGCCTAAAGCAGAACCTCACCAAAAGTCCATTTAAAGTAACCGAAGAGTCACTATTGACGGTATTCAAAATGTTTTTAACATCTTTATTTTCGACTGTTCCTAAAGTTGTTCTCGCCAGAAATACACTCAGTACACGCTTCCTCTAATAATGACAAGGTCAGACAATCACAACAATGCGCTATGCATTCCTAAGTTATCCGCACCAAATTTAATATGGTTGAAGTCAAACAGTTTGGGTATCGTGTTTAACATGTTATTGACAAATGAATTCAGGCTAACCCTACTTTACGAGCAAGTTGTAATACTCTACGTTTCAGCCACCTCGGTTGCTTTCTTTAAGAGTGTTGTAGTCAATGTCATGGTAACGAAGGCATGTTGACGTGAGTTCGATTACAATACTCCCAAATAAGGCCAGCCGAGGTAGTTGGAATGTAGAGTATTACATCTTGCTCAGAACGTTGTGTCTTATTCAACCTATTTATCAGGAATACACATCCACTGTGATTTTCAACCTTACCAACGTTTATTTACTTCAGGAACTTGGCCTCATTGAACAGAATTAAATTTTGTTCATATGCAAGAAACCGGAGCGCAGAGGTGCAAACTCTTTCGAGACAACTGGTTCGACGACTATATAAAGAAAAGCCTATCAAAACGATCGCTGCAGTGGTTGATTTTTGTTCGAGTGCAGATAATTGAAAAGATCAGCACCGAATACAAAAAACCTTAGCAGCTCGCTAGCAAAGACGCCGCTTGTTTGTTTTTCTGAATAAGCCTGACATCCGGCCTGTTGGTTTTTAGTTCAAGTTTGTTTTCTTTTCGTGAATTACGGTTAGTTCACACGATCTTCGAAATGGTCTGTGGCATGACCGTTCATATGCAAATAGGGTTGTTTTAATTATCTTCGAAGAATTTCGTGCAGAGCACCACGTTAAGGATTTTTGGCCGTACCATTTCCACTTTGTGAACAACAGAATCTGCGGCTGTCGAAATTAGCGCCTGATAGCCTTGATTTACAGAAATGCACAGCCAAACTGCTGGTCTGAAATTGTAAGAATCCAAAACAAAAGTATGCATAATGAGAAATTCTTCAAAACAGATGATATGAGGAACTTGGTGCACTGACGGCTAGAAATCTGATGTCATCGATTACTAAAAATCTCATGACAACAGGTCGCCAAGTTGACCCATTAAACTCGTTCAAAATATTATTGCACAATGGAGACCCGAA
The DNA here is from genome assembly GCA_013368495.1 of Paragonimus heterotremus. NCBI lineage: Eukaryota > Metazoa > Platyhelminthes > Trematoda > Plagiorchiida > Troglotrematidae > Paragonimus > Paragonimus heterotremus. Next base: position 193 of record LUCH01000218.1, on the reverse strand, counting down.
GTTATTAGCTTTTCGCGAAGCGACGCTCATCCGAACTTACCAGTTAAAGTAATGTGCACAAAATTGGTTGAGGCAACTTATCGGGTTGGCGTGATCGTGATTAAGTAATAATTGGTGTGCTTGTAGGTGTGTCTAGTTCTTGTTTGTACTTGGGTTGGTGTATTGAATGATGAATCGTTCGCTTGATCTTTTC
>LUCH01000217.1:262096-274416 GCA_013368495.1 Paragonimus heterotremus | reverse complement strand
GTCTATACTTGGGCCTATCCATAACCGTTACGACTCTTCTTCGATACTACCATATTTTTGTTATTTTTATCATTTGACTGATTAGACCACCACAGTAGCATGCGTTCACACTGGTAGCTGCTCCGTCTGGTCGACTTAAGCTATCATCAAAGTTGATAATGAGAACATAGGGGAAATCCTAACAAACTTGTATTTGGACCGTTTGGGATAAGTTTTAATGAGCCCCTTCAGTTCTGAGCAAACGTGAGATAACACACTGGCAGCCGTCAGCGAAGTCTGCGGCTAGCGGAAACGTAGACCACCAACATCAGAATCAAAAGCGTTCATGATACGAAGGTAGAAGGGTCGTGGCTGAAACGACAGAAGTGGGAATCATTGTTTCCGTCGGATAAATAGCGAGCATCAAAGTTGGTAATTATCCGTCAGATAAGTGTGCACTGACTCGCATACACATGGCAAGCTACATTCAGGCATAGTCAATGAGTAATAAGCAAAACAATACACGTTGTTAATGGTAGTGTTGCCCATGTTTACACCATACCGTTGGTAGAGACAATCATGTGATAACGTAGATCGTTTTCCACCGGAAATGCTATCAGGGAACCGGGCTTAACATGCAATTCAGATGCATAACCGACCAACATACGCGGCGGCACAGTTTTCATTAGGAATTACTGTGATATTTTGTTTACAATGCGATGTAAACGCAACGTGGTTTGACATCCAAACTTAATTATATCTCCGAAACCACGTGAAATCGAGCATTTCCGTAAGACAGAATAATGTATTCCGCCACGGAAATTCCAGCTGAAGCATCTCCAGGATGTAAAGTCCATTAGGAAAGCCAACATGATGCGTTTTCATCGAAAAAAATAGCAACACATTCTTCTCAACGAAAGTATGCATATGAAACATCGTTAGTCACAGCTGATTTTTCTCATTGCAACATAACCACTATACTCAATAAAATCTATATATTCATCTCGTATCATGCATTTTAACATTTCATGAAGAATTTGAAAAACCTCTTTTCGCGTCTGAATGGCCCTTTCCAACTCGTTTCGGCCCTGAAGCACAATACCGGCGAACTACACTATTGCCCCTCATATTGCTGTTTTCTCCCTGATTTCAATGCCATGAAGCTTGGTGGGCGGACTCATGTATCGACCTCATTTTCTTCAACATCTTTTCTCAGGTGAGTAGTTGAGCAAATGCTACAGGCCCATGAGGTATGCTTACTGAGCTTCACATCCTCAGTTAGCAGCATTCCTCCCTGTTGGAAGTGGTCACAGTCTTAGTTGTCTTCACAACTCCGGGATTCTAGAGCCGCAAAACCAGTCGCGGTGCCCTTCAAACAAGATTGTTTTAATAACTTTGGTGACAGCACCATCTCCTATGTGCGCTTGTCTCTTACATGCACAGCCGTATCAGATTCAACAACTTCTTCTGGTCCGGGGTTTATACTATGCTCTGTTCACCTCAGCTCATCCAATCGGCTTACAATAAGTGTAAACTACCATTCTGCCTTGCACGATGCAAATGCACTTTACAGACACCCTAAGTTCGGGTGGCCTCAAATTTACTTCGTGAGATCTCGAACTTTCCCATCTTGAAACATGTTCATACACACTTTCCAGATCAGCCAGTTCGACTCGTGATCTCACCTTCACACAACATCTGCACTCTCCAACCGAACGATGATTCGACGGTTGTCCCCACGCCTCGGCTTAATCTTCACAACGGTTCAATTTTGCTTCGTTTTGTCAAAAGTTTGCCAAAACTAGGACTAAAAGTCCACCCCGTCGTGCTTTATGGCTTCGTCTACGAATTCCACTTTCCACCACCCACAGAACCTATTAGAAGAGACCAGATTCGGGACGATGCTTTCCCTATACCAGAACCGATGAGACTCCTGCAAAGGATTTGGGGGGTTGAAGGGGTACATTGTGACTTGTATCTATCAACAATAAACTTGTTTTCAAAATTGGGGCCAGGAGTCTGAGTAACAACCGCAAAGGGATCAGTCTAGTGCCTGTTACGTCCAGGTTGCACACTGGCCTCATTTTACGTCGGCTCACTAAGCCCAGAGAAAATAAGATATGTGGAGAACATGCGGGATTCGGATCCGGTCGATGATACATTGATCACGTTTCTACCTCGCGACGGAACTGAAGATGCCGACACTTTTATAGGCAGCCGTCGGTCGTGGGCTTTCTAGACCTGAATGATGTTCCCGATTCGGCTGTTTGTAACGTTCACCGGAACTGCTTTCTTTCGGGAAGAGTTTCAGAGTAATTCGAGATTCCGTTGGGATCACCGTATGCTCATTCCGGAAGCATAGTGAGAGTTTGTAGACAACACAGTTAAGCGTTTATCACTTCTAGTGGTGTTTGTCAAACATGTCCGATGTAATCCTTCTTCTTCGATTTTGTCATGAATGACATTCCCAGAAAAGTGCGCTTGAGCGATCCAGAGAACTTGGTGTTGAAGCTTCTCCTAGGAGCTGTGTTGGCCGGCCAACAGTATGCGTAGTACGAACTGTTACTTGATCCCTCTGCCGACGGTATGCAGACTATGCCAAACAAGGTGAAGTATTGGACTAGTTTGGATGGAGTGCGCTATTCATCCGCAAAGAGAAAAGTGCTGCTTCAAGATTGGCGTTCGCACTCCTACTCCCCCCACCCGCAGGTAATCCGCTCCGAGACTGTGGACAGTTTCACATGCCTGGATGGCACTGACTCGTCAGCTTGTACCACTGTCGATGGGATAGCAGCATGGATAGTAAATGCAGGAGTTGTCTTTGCCAACCTGCGTCATCTGTGGCGTAGAAACGACGTCCGATAGTCACCGAAGGGAAGGATTCATGATGCTTTTGTAGGTTCCGTTTTCCTTCACGGTTCGGAAACGTGGCTTGTTCGCAGCGAAGGCGCTAACACACTCGCTTTGTTTGGCCATCACTGTCTGTTTAAACCAGCCCACATCAGGCGGGCTGGACATGTGAGCAATGTGGCAGTTTACGGGCTTATATTCAGGAACGCTGGGAATGTGTGATGAAATAGCCAACTAATCCCGCTGCACCGCTAACAACTGCTGGGTCACGTGCTCCATATGCTAGATGAGCGTTTGCCCTAACAGGGATTACACACTGAAACTTCCACCAGTTGGGGTAAAACCATCTGGCATTCAAGCAACGGTATATTCACGAAATATGAGTGCCCCATTGGGCAAAGCGAGTAGACATCGACTGTTTGGCTCTGATCCTCGTGATCGGTCAGATCGCTAGCGGAAAACCCTATCCGAATTGGCGCGCCGTAGCCAATTGCACACCTGCAGCCCGTACCACTTGAGGCTCTCCTGTTTAGTTTTTAGATAATATTCAACCTCAGTTGCGTTTTCTTCAGAAGCATTCTGCGCCACTGCCGAGGTAAGAAGCAGGTCGTGTTACGGTATCTTCTGCTCAAGCTCAAGACTGTTGGTGACGATTACGGTGGCTCCTTTATCAACTGCTTTGCTCGTACAGCCCTTGCAGTTTCTAGCCCCGCCTTTAGCTTAGTTGATCAGCATTGGTCATACTTTTTGGTCTTTTCCAAACAATTCTCACTTCAATCGCATCGCCTTACAAACGCCTGACCAAAGCTGGGTCTATAAATCGGTGCCTCTGAGATACCATTAAACGCCTGATTTCGCAGAAAAACTGCACTTGGACGGCAAATTGCTTGTCGCCAATTCAACTCAGTCCTACGCTTTATAAGATTACAGAGACCGAGCATAATGTCCATGCCAGAAGAGACAAGAGGTAGTGCCAGTCCCGTCTTGCTTCTAATTTCACTAACACCCCCAGTTTCTTTTTTCGCGTTTATTTCCTCTTTTATTAAAGCGAGTGCGGGTGTCGCAACTTTGGGACACAACGGACCTGCGACGACGGGTATTTTCGGTGCAGCCAAAGCTGTCAGTTAACAATACCTCGAAACTTCCACTCCGAACCAGCAGTTGCCACTCTGTCTCCCTTTTCAAACGACGTCTCTTTTTACATATCTCTACCTCCTCCTCCTCTAGCACTTGTGAACTGCGGACTCTAAGCGTCAACAAATCTCTGAGAGTTGATGGAATCCTAACTGCGTCCTATGGCACATGCGCACGCTCTGTTGCTCTTTCTCTTCCAGAACTTTTCCATCATCCCGTGGAAGCTGGTCGGATACATTCTTATTGGGAATTTCAGTCGTCACTTCATTCTTTGAGAGCGGAGGCCGTCCAGGCACAGCAAAACACTCTTCAGCCTTACGCCTTTCTCTCTTGCGAAAGGTGCTGGAAAGCCCAATGAACGACACGATCCGCACTGTTTTAGGTGTCATTGCACGAGTACGCTATTCACAACACGGTTTCGATACCGCCATTCACGCGTCACTAGCCTCATTCTTGTTACGGATGGCCGGATGCAAGTCGCTGATCTCGGCCTAGAGGTCGATGTCATCTAATTATACCTGCCCAAAACCTTTTACAAAGTTTCCCGCAGGATTCCCTCATGCGAGCATCTTCACTTTGGTTTTGGGTAATTTCCCGTCCCTTGGATAAGTTGGTATATTTCCTGTCGACACTTCCGCTTACATTTAACCTGGATATTGTCACTCTTTGCTTGACTTCCTCAGGGGTCTCGCGAGGCCCTGCTCATAGTTCTTTTAGTTTTCTATTTGTTGTAAAGCCTTCTGAACGGTACGCTGGTTTGTCATAGCTATTGTAATTCGTTTGGCAAAATTTGGATTCTCGTCCACGTATTATCAGCGCCAAAAATCTTGGCCCCGAATAGTATCACGATTGTCCCGTATTCGCTCCCAAGGCAAGCCAAAAAGACGTGTCCAAAATATAGAGCTTTGTTCGGCCCAAAAACGTGTGCAACAAAGGTGGCAAGTACGAAGTACTTATAAGGCACTCAATGTTCACACCTTCCCAAGACATCAAACAGGACAGTTACCAAAAAAAGGTTAGGACCACACATGTACATAGCGGCATAAAAAAGTCTCAATCGTTTTGATACAGTTCCGCCAGTTAGGACTGAGTTGAGTGGTTTTTTCGTTCTCATGACGGCGGCGCCCTGGGACGACCACAGGGTGGGCGCCCTAACACTATTTTAGTGAAAAATTGCCTTCCCTACCGCCTCTCTATTTGCTTGCCTTAGGCGGACGACATAAAAAGTCTGCTGAGGATTGCTGCGATTTACATACTCGTCTCAACATTCTTGGTCTGCACCAAACCCGCTGACATCCAACTCAGCCAAATACAAGGTGCCTCACCTTTTGCGCACTGTTCGTCACACCCGCCGTCTGCTTGCTATGACGCCAGCTCGGATGCCCAGTGAAAGGAATATGGGTTTTATCATTTAAGACAACCTTTCCTCGTCTCACAATTGCCCCGATCTCACTTACCGCGCGGGTTCAAATTTAAGCGTAGTGCTTAGAACGCTTGGGCGTGTAGGCCGCGATTCATACATTTCTCATCGAAACCGGTGCCGAGGTCAGCGTTATACTTCCAGGTAAGCTTAAACGCCATCTCAAACCCGCGAAGTACACACTACAGGCGGCTAACAATTTTAAAATAGCGACCTATGGCCAACATCTGTTGACGGTCGACCTTAGACTGCGCTGAAGTCTTCCTTGGATATTTATGACTGCCGACGTCCAACACCCAATCATCGGCGTCGAGTTCCTCACAAGGTACAGTTTGGCTGTTGACCCCAGCCGCCAGAAACTCGTAGAGGTCACCAATACTTTGTACGTTTAGGGTGAAGCCGTTACTATTGATTCGATCGGAATCCGAACGGCTTTATCGGAAGCCAACCACTGGACAGTGTTGTTGAAACAATTCCCAGAAATTTACCAACCTACACTTAATACAACGGCGTCTAAACATTATGTTGTTCACCACATCACCACCAAGGGACCACCCAGATTTGCGCGTCCACGCCTACTGCCCCCTGAGAAACTGAAGATCTCCAAAGCGGAATTTGCGGAAATGCTGCGTCATGGAGTCATCCGTCCCTCAAATAGGCCCTGGTCATCGCCTCCATAAATGGTTCCCAGGAAGACGGCGGGGGACTGGAGACCATCCGTTACGTAGATGGTCCCAGCAACCTGGTCGCAAACGCTTTATCGCATACGCACATTCATCACTTAGCCGCATCCCCCATCGATTTAGAAGACATAGCGGCAGCACAACATAACTATGAGGAATTCAATCAACCGCACTCTCACAAGTCTCTGAAATTCTTTCGACTATCACTCCTGCGTTGCGACTCCAAAATACACTGTGACATCTCGACCTGTAAGCCACTACCTTATGTCCCCCTTAGCTACTGCCGAACTATTTTCAGTCATTTTCATTCTATCTCCCATCCTATCATCCTCTTCACCATCAAACTGATCACCGACCGTTTTGTCTGGCCAAACGTGCGCAAGGACTTACGTGAATGTTCCAAGCATTGTTTATCCTATCAGCGAAGTAAGGCGCACCGTCACACCAGCAACACACCACCACACCTGGCACTTTCAGTGTACCGGATACCCGCTTCAAACAAGTCCACATTGAGATAGTAGGTCCATTTCCCCCATCAAGCAGCCTTACGCATTCGTTGACGTGCATCGTTTGCTTCACACGATGGCCTCAAGCAATGCCCATACGCGACATCTCAGCCGAGAACGTCACACGGACGTTTGTGGAAACTTGGACATCCTTTTTCGGCGTACCTGCTTCTACCAATACTGACCTCGGTTCCCAATTCACATCCATGCTGTTTCGCATTTCGCAGCACTTACTCCGTTGTGATCACTTCCGAACAACCGTCCACCCCCCAGCATCAAACGGCCCAATGGAACGTTTCCACCGTCAACTTAAGGCCGCTATCCCTACTAAAACATCTGGCTCAAACAGGCAGGAAAACCTACCACTCATTTTGCTAGGCATCCGCAACCACGTCGAAGAAGACATCGGCTGAACCCCCGGCTGAACTCGTCTACAGCAGCACTTTACGCCTGCCAGGTGAAGTGTTTACGGATTCTAGATCCACGTCATGCGTCACATCAGCAGGTTAACGCCAACCCCGAGGAGAAACAACCGAAGCACTCATGCACACGAAGACCTGCGCATTTACCCCTCCGTGTTTATCAGAGCTGACGCACAAAAAAGTTCCTGCGGCCACCCTATGACGGCCCGCTTAGAGTGCTCGAACGCAACGATAATTATTTTATAAGCAACCGTAACGGCACTCGCGATTCAGTAGGCGTCGACCGATTAAAAGTGGCCCATGTGGACCCTGCAGACTTGCATCCTTCTGTTCTGACGGTGACTACCCCTCCCTCCCATCCATGTCTTTCGAACCGATCCATCCCACAACCTCCACAAACACTTTCGGACTCCGTCACTCCCGATGAGGACGCAATTCTTTCATCCCCCTCCACCACAAACACGTTGCGGTCGACCGCACGAACCTCCTGTCCGTTTTGTACACTACTCGGAGTAATGTCATTCTTCCTCCCTCCGAGCGTTTTCATACCCTAACTAAGGCACTAGGAGGGGGGTTCTGTAGCGTTTTGTACAGCATTTTCTATTTCATAATTCTCAGTTATTCTTGCTCTCTACTTTCTTCAACTGCACATATACAGCCCACGTTTTTAAACAAATCAGTAATCAATAAATACAAATCGCAATCCTCGGGTCGCGGACCTTTCATTCTCTGCGCGTTCAGCACTGCCAGTGAACAGATTTTGGAGAGTTAGAGGCTGGCGGAATCAACCCGTTATTGCGGCAAATTTTCTTATTTATCTGTCTTCGGAATTATCTCAGTTGTGACATTCCAGATTACTCAAGAACTACACGATAGATCACATCAATTGGATACTCCATTCCGTGTGGTGGAACTCTAAACGGTGCACCTTTACGGGCTACTGTGAGTCAGCTGTTTTCATTTTTATCACCCTTTTGATCTCGTATCCACACTTGAATTGTATATAACGTTTAGATCCACTACAATATTTCAATCTGTTCCTGAAACACCCCATGACCACTAGGAGTGGCAACACCCCCTATTTTCAATGACTGCCTTTTAAGGCAGCAGAAAAACTGCTGCATATCGAAGAAGACTGGACTCCGAACACGTGTACAAATGGCGAAAATTACTGGAAACCGGTCGCGATTTCTGACCTTGGTTATTATTGGTCCGCACTCTCAAACGTCCTTAATGGTAGAGGTCGTTGTCTATATAAAGTTGTGATGTGTGCTTATCTGCCGCGGTTTGTGCCCGTGGCGTTTTCGCTCTTGGGCCCTCGACACCCTAAGTTCCTCTTTGCCACGATGTCTGCCCACCGGATTAAAGTCACGAACCCAGTAATAGATATTGATGGGGACGAAATGACTCGCATTATATGGGAGAAAATTAAGAATACCGTAAGTGTTACTGCGACGTAATGACCGCCTCAGTTGATATTTCCGTTCGTTGACGTGGAGTGCAAATATTACGACTTGGGACTACCAAACAGGGACTTGACAAATGATCAGATCACAATTGATGCAGCGCATGCCATCAAAAAATATGGTGTTGGAATTAAGTGCGCCACAATCACCCCCGACGAGCGACGCGTAGAAGGTATTTTCATCTTGTGACAAGTTTATCCATTAATTGAGAATTTAACTTGAAAAAAATGTGGCTGTCTCCGAACGGCACAATCAGAAATATACTTGGGGGAACAGTATTCCGTGAGCCGATTCTGTGTAAGAATATCCCTCGCCTGGTACCAGGATGGACACAACCTATAATTATTGGACGTCATGCTCATGGCGATCAGGTTAGTCCTGGGTTTTGTTCAAGCGTATGTATCGTACCATAACGGTTATGTATTGACTACAGCTTTGCCGTTGCTCGTGCCGTGTATATTCATTGTGCACGGTCACACGACAGGTGATACCATTTATGCATGTGCGGGATCGCACCTTATTTAGGGTTGCCCTCGGTTCAGTATGAGTGTGTTACAGCAAATATTCCGAGTCAGTGAGGGTTCTCAGTATTTCAGTATACTCCCGAACTCTTGTCAGCTGTCGTTTTCACTGTTAGTGGGTCATTTTCTGATTGGTACTCGTTAAGGAATGTGCTTCAATTGCAAGCATTGCCAACTGGTTCAGCTCAGTTTGATTCAACCACGAACCTGGTGCAGTATTGTATATCTACGTTCAATAGGGCAAATACAATATTAGACCGTGACATGATACCGATTGTTTAACTGTTCGGATATTTGGGGAACATATCAGGGGTGGCGGGAGCATATATAGCGAAGTGGTGTTCGGTATTTCTGGGACTACCGCGGTTTTCGCTAATCTAGACCGTCTCGACCTATTCCTAATCTTGAAAGGATGTTTGCTTAAGGGGACTGAAATAGCAATGTTCGTCATCATCTTCAAAGAAAACAATACATCAGTGGTTCACACTGATCCTTAACTGCCACATCCATGAGGGAGGAAAAAATGCGAACCTTGTATAGAAAGAGCTAAGGGAAAAAGGGGACTGGAATAGATCTAACTACCACAAATAGCTAATGGAGCGAAAGAGTGGGGAGAGAAGGAAGTGTCTTACGGTTTTTGGCTTTCTCTCGCTTACCGCTTGGTTGTGTTTTTAAGACGCATGTGTTGTAATGTTGAATGTCTGTCGAATGCCTGGTCTTGTCGGATTAAGACCCAGTCTTCCACTCCTTTTTACGTATGGGGCTTTCTACATGATTGTGTGGCATGTAACCGTTATTGTAACTGCCGACTTAACGCTTTAAGTTTTCATGTGTTGTGTTCCGTGATTTCGAACTTTCCTGCTTGGTTTATTCTTTAGACGGCATTAATCATACCATCATTGTCGGCAGCGCTGTTTCAGTTTCTGGCATCGATACTGTCATGAGAAGAATATTAAGTTCCGGCTTAAAAATGAAAAGAAAAAAGGATAAAGCCTGTTCCGCGTTTGTAATATAAAATATTCGAAGTTTAAAAGATGTTTTTTTGAATTAAAACAATCCCAATGAGGACCAGACGACTATCTGTCAATTCGACGTTCAAAAATTCGAAAATTACAGGAAGAAAAGCAGAATGGGTCTGGAAATTCAATATTTTGACTAATCTGGAAACATCGAGGAAAACCACGAGTCTGACGACACAGTATCACCTGCTGTATGCTACCGAGCCCACATTGGCCAGTAGGGTGGCTAAAAGTCGTGGAAAAGAGACGTTTGTTCATTTCCGAAGGACACATGACTAAACCAGCAAAGAAAGTAGACTTCAAACAGTATTTCTGCTGTGATATAGCGATGAATGTTCGATGCCTGTAGATAGATCGTTAGAAAGGCTGGTGGCTCTCTCTCGAATATCGTCGGAAGGGGCGACATTCATAAGCGACCGACATTATGCAGTTTATGGTGCTGTAAAACGAAACTAACTTTTCACAAGGTGCTGCTAGCAGTCTGACCAAGGTGTTCCGTTGAACGTGGTAAACCCAGGAAAGTTGTGTCCATAGAACACAGGGTACTATTGAAACACCAAGTTAGGTGAGCTGTAGACGTCGAAGGCCATAGTGAGTCACACAAGCGGATTTCGATGGATTTAAGATGACTGCCTTAGAGGCTACCTAATCTAAAGTTAGCGCTTACCTGAAACGTTCTGCTGTCAAACCACTAGTTTGCAAACAAATGCTACAAGTTGGAGTGAAGGAACATTTGCAAGTGAGCGTTCCTGCACCTTTTCTCCATTTAGTCGAGTACGCTTACTTCACCGATAACTCACCCACTGGTGTCTCTTAAGCCACTGTACCCAGATGGCTACCACCTCTTCTCACTTCTGCAACCACAACTTTCGCAGTTTACGAGGAATGCAACCAAATGGAAGTATGCGATCTACTGTGGTTAGTCTACTTCCCTCATTTATTTTGGCTGCGCCCCCATTTGTCCATCTCGAATTTTACACCAGTCGACTGTAGTATAGGCAACGAGTGCTCGGCTTTGCAGACGATCCATTCGTGACATTAGTACGTAGCCCAACACACTCTGTTGATGTCTTGTTAAAAACAGGGTGAGTAGCTTCACCTAACCCTAAGTTACAAATAGCCACTGTTCAGTCGTATCACTGCTTCCCACCAGTGCATTTACTCGGTCAAATGTCGAAAGACCGTTGACAGTTTGACATTGAGTGTCCAGGTTTTGTAGTCACCGACTGCTACCTCCCGTCTTTTCTGTCTACGAGGCCGTGTTTGATTTAGTGAATCGATCTGCATACTTATAGTAGCCTAAACGTATAGGTGTACCAAATAAGCTTGAGGGTATATTGCTGGCCCACTGTTTCCGTATTTTAGCTCGTTTTCATATACGGAATAATGTACTATATAGTCAGCACAAAGGGCGTGCACCGAGATTGCTCACTTCCGCTATTTTTACTCACTTTTGTCATAGACAGGGTATTGATGGTCTGTATACGGCACTGACTTTCAACCGTTTCGGCTAGCGTCCTGAACTTTCGACAGACGTTCACGCCCTCACCTAAGCCATTTAATCTATCGGCACTGTTGACAAAACGTATATTAGAATTTACAGTAGTAGTGATAGTCAATGTGTTCTCTCAAGGCTTCAACCCTCCGTAACTTCCCTGTTGATCACTACTTTTGTAAACTTTAGTAGCCACCTAAGGGACACTAGCTGCTTGCTCTTTTAAGAACCATGTATTGGACTGAGACTAAGACGCTGTCGGAAGAACAGTCAGATTCAAGTTTGAGTTTGCTTTTTAGCTCTGCGTTGATAGGTTTTTCTGGGTCGAACTTACGGAGTGTTGCCCGTTCGATGACCCTTGATTCTGATGTAATGTGTTATGCTGAAGGTCACAGTTGTTGGATATTCGAATGGGTTGTGTGGGCCTTCAAAAGAGTTCAGCAAAAATAGTTGAGACAGCTAGTTAGGCGTAGGTTGAGATAATGACAGTACCAATCTCACGAGAGTCATTAATGCCCGAGTTCATAACGACGGCTCTTAACTTTCGGCCAATACGGGTTTCTGAATCCGCCCTATTATGAGGTCCATGAGCATCTTGGGTGCGATTGAAGCATGGCCAATTCCTCTCTGGTCGTCATGGTATTCTGCACCTCTTGGATATAGTCAACTTGACAAGTTTCAATAACGAAGCACCTTTTCAGTCTTGCGTGCGAAATGGTGGGGGTGTGGTCAGTTCATGCAACTATCTCCTAACACTGTCTTTTATAAGAGTTTTGAAACGTTTCAGTAGTTTGAGAGCCACTTCTATTCTGATGGGGGATTATG
>LUCH01000217.1:221286-261856 GCA_013368495.1 Paragonimus heterotremus | reverse complement strand
CAATTGCCTTTCCCATTTCTTGTGCGCTGGGCGAAGTAAACCTTACAGTCGTAACGCACATTGTTCGTATGTTTGTGTTTCAGTTCCCGGTAGCCGTTCTCCTTATTGGAGTCATGGAACCCTATTGGTCTAAGTGTCTTATCTGGCTGCTTGTCTTTGTTCTGTCTGACGGTTTTAGCTGATGCAACCGATAGGTTAACCTTGCAGATGGATGCCGCGCCGAAGCCCAACCGTCACTTCTAGGTAACATGATTGATGTTAAATTTGAGTACTTTGCCACTGCCTTTTAATACAGCCTTCTGAAGTTGTAAGTCCATGATTGTATAGTATATATCCATCCTGGTGCCTGTTAAATGACAGGGGTAACTGGAGTACCGCTGGAATATCAGGATTTCTGATGGTTCTCGTTTGTTTTTCTTATATACTATCCCTGTTGACCTTGCTTCCGACCAGATCTTATTCACTTAACGTCGATAGTCAAATTGTGTCCACTGTTTAGGAGGTCGGAAGAAGTTTGCTACCTTTATGTACCCACAAATCATAACAGACTTCATGCTTCTAGCACTATGACTACATTTCTCCTGAATGTTATATTTTGTCTAATCAATTACCAACTTTCGGTCTTCAGTACAAGGCAACGGACATCGTTGTAAAAGAACCCGGTACGCTGGAGATGGTTTTTACTCCCAGCGATCCTGCACATGAGGCACAACGGTACAAAGTCTTCCAGTTCGGCTCTGGAGGCGTTGGTCTATCAATGTATAACACGGACGACGTAAGTTACCCTGGAGCTTTTATCGACAGGGTTAACGTTTGCCTGCATATGAATTGGGATACTACTTTGGACACGTAGACGTATACAGAAGAGTGGTTGTAGTTTCCGCTCAGTACCTTCTGTTCATAAACCTGTGCCGCATAATAGTCGGTAATTGACAGTTCTGAAATACCAGGCTAGCTTTATTCCCTCCTGGTTGACCAGAAGATTGGTTGTTCATTCTATCCACCAGGCTGTCTAATGTGAGTAATTGCCCTACGTTTCCTCAATTCAGGTGGCCAAACCATCACGCTTCATCAAGCTCCAGGCTCTTTTTGAAGCGATATGTGTGGTCTGTTTTTGTGTAACCCTGATTTCGCCATATTTTTTGTTATAGTGCCGGGCTTCTTACAGTCGGTATTGTGGACTGCTTGAGTTATTCAGAGAAACAGTTCACAGTTTGATTGATCGAGACAGTCAATGTTCCCGTCATGCAGTTTGAGTCGAATTTTCAATTAACCTGCATATGCCCATAGATATCTTAACCTTCTTCCACCGCTCGATTGAGTTTTACTCACTCATTCGCCACTTTTAAACCTACTGCTTCGTAACCTTACAGGTCTTATTCTGGTGCTATTTCTGTTTAGTTAAGACCGTTATACTCTCCGCAGGGTTTGTCAACTTGGTCACGAAATTGACTTACCATCATCCGGACGGTTTACTTGCACTGGTACCTTAAGGTTTTGCGTTATTTTGTTGTCGCCTTCGGATTGTGCTTTTATTGCGACATATTCCGTTCTTCGTGGATAGTATGTGCGCTGTATTTTTTCTTTGTGTGTTTTATGCCGTCTGTCTATTCTACACATTGCTGACTGAATGTCTGCTAATTTAGGACAATGACTAGTTGGTCTTCATTCCTGCACAAACTTGTCAAACCCCTTCAGCCGCATTCAGTGCTTGCTGCTTTGCAAGCCAACCGCAAGTTATTTATCAGTTTTAGTCTGTGGATAAAAAAAGTGAAGCGGCGGAGACAAATAATCGACGTAGTATTGAGCTCTCGGCTCACAGACCTCACTGTTTTGTGCAGTTGTGTCGACAAAAGTGTTGCTTTCATATAAGAAGTATTCTGTTTATAACTTGTTCATAGCTTCTGCCGAAGAACAGTTTTGTTAAGGAACATTGGTTGTCGGACTGTTCGGTATCGCTGGGTTTTAAAACACAAGTCACTTGTTGGCTGTAAGACGACATCCCGGCTACCTTATTTGAAGTAAAACAATCTCATTTTGATCCAGTTTGTGGTCAGTGGCATTGGTTGAAGTGAATGCTCATAGACTTTCCCATAACTTTTTACTGTCCATGCTCCGTTTCTTTCCTGTGAGTTGTATTATGTGTGTGACATTTGCGGAAAGACCAACTTAATACAATACACCGATCAGTCGGCCGGTATTTCCGACGTTTTCTTCCAGTATTTTTGCTTTGAAAGGCCATGTTGTACGCCTTTTGTGCATTTCAATTACGCGTTGGTTCACATTTGAAGAAACATGCTTTAAAAGCTCATTCGAAGCCGGGTCATGCTTGCTAACCGCTGATCGTTGCTCAGTTCGACCGGCATAATCAAATCATTATCTTATGTTAGAACCCTGCGGTCATGAATCTAGACTCATACATGTGCTCATTCTGTGGCGACAACTACACACAGCCAGTGGTGTTTTTCTCTCTGTATATTTTGGTTTTCTACTTTTGTCGATCAGCTACGATTTTCATTTAAGTATGAGGCTGACTATAGAACAGGAATTCTCTATACTATGTTGTTTCAGTTGATACTTGGTTTGCAGGCTTTTCACGCTGTTTTATGTTATTCTGTTCTTGTCTAAAAGAATATGATAGTAGCTCATTGTATTAAACTGTGCGTAATAATATTATGGTTTTTGTGCATTGAAATATGGTGAAAATTTCTCAGATCTCAACCGTTTCGCACACTGAATATAATGATTTTGTCGTACATTACAGTTACTGGAGATAAAGGTTTCGTGATTGTCATCCTCTCTACGCTTATCTTCTATTTTCAAGAGTATCCGAGGTTTCGCATTCAGTTGCTTCGAATACGCATTGAATATGAAATGGCCCCTTTACTTAAGTACAAAGAATACTATCCTGAAGAAATACGATGGACGATTCAAGGACATATTTCAGGAAATTTATGAGAAGTGAGTCTTGAATGTCTTATGCATCTTGCAGTTGTCTTTTTTACACGCTACTCCGTGACACTGAACCAAACCGAACATTCTCCTTTAATATTCAATTCGGTTATAATGTCGAGAGATCATTTCTTTTACCTCATGTTCCTGATCCTACGTATCGATCAACGACCGCCGTCGTTCAATAACCCGCTCGCTCTTCTTTCCACAAACCTTGTTTCTACACGGTGTGGTAAATATTTTGTTTAATTCTTAGCTCAACTGTGTAGAATGCAGTAATGTGTTATCTTATGTTGCACTCATTTTTGCATTACATTTTCAACATTTTTCTTCCTAGCTTAAACCTCATCATTTGAGTATTCTTATTTTCTTTATTTCCGATTGATTAAGATTTCACTTTCATATCAGCCTTCCATCTGGCTAACCAACATTGGCAGGCTTGATCACAAGAGTCTCTACCCACACGCCTCCTGGTCTTATTCCTCTGGGTTTACACGGGTACGTGGTGTGATTGGAACCAAAAGCGGTGCAGCTCAATCCGCTGGTGGTGAATATTATTCTTGGGTGTATTTTGCTTTGCTTCCTGTGAAAGGCCAGTCCAGCAGCGGATGCCGTCAACCAAATAACCAACGAGTGGAGAATGAGCTTTTCTTTGCGCGATTGGCGTATCAGAAGTTATTATCCCGTCTACAGTGCGTTATTAATCTACTGACAGATTGGACGGCGTAGATCTCGGCAAATAACTGTTTGCGCATTGCTCGGTCGCGCATTTCAGCCGAAGTCCAGCGGACGCAATTTATGAGACTTACTGCAGATGTAAGCCACAACGGACAGTAGTTCTCATACGAACTTGAGGTATATCTGACGCTTAACTGTGTTTATCATTGCAGGTAATTTGATCGTCCAGCTGGACTATCTTGCTGTGGAGAGGAATCGCCTGTCGATGCGCCTGGTGCTTTGTGCATGGCACGTCAAAAATGAAAGACGGCTACAACCTTGATCATCTCGCCGACCCTGTATACGAGTGTCAGGTTCTAACACAAGCGCCAGTGCCACCCACTGACATACTGCTGTTGTCGAAGACGATGGTGATACACACGTGCTGAATACCACGTGCGATATATGTAGGTGATTTATAGACAAATATCTCGTGCGTTTGCCACCGAAACAGGTGTTTTCTCAGAGTGTCTCATTCTTCCCTTCTCTTTCCCCCGAGGGAATGCAGCACATGTTGGGTAAACTGTGCGACTTATCGCATCTGATGAGAATGTGTTCCACATCTTCAAGGTATGTGTAAGATGCATACCGTGTGGTGCGGCCATATCATTTAGGCGGTTCAACATGTTCTGTACAGAGGAACTAAGTAGTGTTGTTGTCCGCATGTTCAGTATCCGAAAGCCTGCTTCTAAGCATGAGCCTCACCGTGAGGTTCTCAGAACCTCCAAGTGCTCTTCCCAGAATTTCGATCAGTTGAAAAGTCTGATGGATATCGAACAGCTCTGTCGAACACCACACGAAGCGGAGAACGCTGGAGATGGTTGCCTGCAAATGCGTAGTCTGCAATAAGCACGGACCAACAGCGATTTGGACATCGTAATTCAGTGGATGTTTTCTGCGAAGACGACTGCTCTAGAAAGGATGTCGGTAGGCGAGTTGAAAACCGGCTTCAGATCCAAAGATACCACGATCGTTGGCTGAGGGAACGAGTGCCGATGTTCCGGTGTCCGTTGCGAGGTGAATACCTAGTCGATGCAACCACATGCTAGCCGAAAACCTTCCTGTTCTTCTCTTCTCTGGTTCCCTCTGTGTTTCTGAATCTGACATGCTATGAGATCCATGAGGATCTTGGGTGCGATTGAAGCAAGGCTACTATCTCCCTGGTCGTCATGGTATTCTACACCTCTTGGATATGGTCAACTTAACAAGTTTCAATAACGAAGCACCTTTTCAGTCTTGCGTGCGAAATGGTGGGAATGTGGTCAGTTCATGCAACTATCTCCTAACACTGTCTTTTATAAGAGTTTTGAAACGTTTCAGTAGTTTGAGAGCCACTTCTATTCTGATGGGGGGTTATGAGGAGTGTCATAACTACCCACACAACCTTCATCGTGCGTTGATGAATGAGCCATCGGAGGCCAGGTAAACTGTTCGTCAAAGAGCCCAGTCCATCTGTCTGGTCGCCTCGCCAAGCTGTATTTTTATGAATCATTTTTTCGCATGTAGTCATACTGACACCTTAAGGACGGTCAGTGTAACCACGTGTAATTGTGGTCAGCATGCTGTTATTCTCTAATACAATTGCCTTTCCCATTTCTTGTGCGCTGGGCGAAGTAAACCTTACAGTCGTAACGTAGATTGTTCGTATGTTTGTGTTTCAGTTCGCGGCAGTCTTTGTTGTATTTACGATCGTGCATAATTAGAAATCCGCTTTTGCTTTAGCTGCGTCGCCTTTTCGGAGTAGACGTCTTGGCAATAAGTACGGATAGCTGTTGTGATTACTGTTAATGCTCATTTGGTTCCCTCGGCCGTTTTGATCAAGTCAGTTTAATGGTCAATGTGCTTTGTTTAGTAGATATCTCGTATACCCTCGTCATTCAGTTGCCAACTGGGTACTTTATATCTACAGAGAGAATGCTTACGACCAAATGATAAAACGAAGCGTGCACAAACAACATTGTCCAGATAGTTACTTCCAGATGATCGTCAATCATTAATGGATTGGTGCCACCAATGGCTGACGGTGATGTGGTCGACTCATATCCGCGGTGAAGTTGCACGTGGCGTTCTTTGCCTAATGAGTCACCGACTTTTTTTCCGAATTATGTAACCCTCTTTGTGGAGTCCGAGAGATGAGGAAAATTGCAGCAACCGATCCTCATTGTCAGTATGTCGCGCCCGTTTAGTCCCTTTCCTTCTGGAGCAAGACGACCAAGTTGTGCGTTCGTACTGTCAGCAAGCGCAATAATGTCTGTGTTTAGTTTGTTTCAGAACATCAATGAGAGCATCATGGAGAGCGTTGTCGATGTCACCTGAATTTTTGTCTGTCACACCACACGTATCATATCCATTCAATGGAATTTAATCGGGCAAGTCCCCACTCAAAGCTCAATACGCCTCTCACTCTAGCTTGTTCACTGAACCTAGATTTCTTGTCAGTAGATGCTTTGAGAAGAAGCCGATGATTGATGGTGTTATTCAAGGGCGAATATTAAAGAAATAGTGACTCCCCGGCTTGAAAGTGTGTCTTATAGGCAAACCACATGTTCAGTTGAATGTCCGTCAGAGCATTTTTTTCCCGCAGACTATCCTGGGTGCACAATCATTGAACGTTGGTGTTTGGTTCCGATTACCAGTGCATGCATTGGACCCACTCACAGGTACGTCAAACTTCCGAGAAGCACTAAATTTCTCAATCGTTTTCAATAATTTACCGACATTCGTGGTCAGCCATTGAATGATCTGAATGCTCCTCATTTGAGGACAACCGTTCTAACCCCGTCTTTTTTACATGGAAGCCCATGGTGCTGCAACTAGCAGAATAATTGTGCTGTTGGCCCATAGGGTCGTACCTCATTACCTAGACACTCCTACGTAATCACTGTTACGAAATACGGCTCTATAAGTATGCCTGATTTTTGTCCGACTCCCCCATTTATGCCCCAAGGAATCAGTCATCATCACAGACAACAATACATCAGTGATTCACACTGACGCTTAACTGCCACATACCCACGAAGAAGAAGCACAAACCCTATATAGGAAGAGAAAAGAAAAAAGAAAGAGACAGGAAGGTACCTAACTACTGAGGGAAAATAGCAACGTCTATATTCGAACGTTCAACATCAAAGCGCTTACACTTTGCAAACAAACAACCGAGCTGTAAGTGAAAGTAAGACGTCATCAGCACCCACCACTGTTCATAACTATCAATATGGTATTATTGGTGTTGTGAGTATTCGTTGTTGTGTGTGGACTGGGATGCTGGCAGGACACCCAGATCTAGACAGGAGAACGATTAAGGTTCTCAGTTAATGCATTTGGCTCAAAACCGTGCACCGCAAGGCAGCGGGTGGGTGGCAGCTTACCAGAACTGGTACATTTTCCGGAAAAGATACCAACCTTCTTCTAGCCCCCATCCTGAAGGATCTGGAAACTGGTTTGTCAGACCTTTACGTATTGGCTTGCCTGGTCTGAGTGACTCTGTCAGCGTGGTGGCCACATCGTCCAGTTTAGGCCAATAAATCATCAAGATCCGCGAGCCGTCACACCACGTCAAGGTCCAGTCTCGGTGTGACGATGCCACAGTCAACATGGCTTTATGAGTGAACACATCCAAGGCTGACCCTCACGCCGGGTTAGCATAATTGTTCAGTTTCATGTGTTTTTATATATTTATGTATGTATCGATAAAGTTCGTGGGATACTGCATCAGCAGTGATGAGTGAGAGCTGAAGGGAAGCCCGTTTCCGTAGCACTAGGACAATCTCACCTCATCTCCGTTGTCGTCAGTTCAGGCGTTACCTCCACTTGCAGTTCATCCGGTCGTCCACGTCGGCTACTCTGAATTTTAGGTCTCGTTTTTTCCCATCAGCTTCTTTTCACTCTCTTACAGAGATGGAAATCCGAGAACAAATCGAAACCTTTACGTGTCACAGAACACTCGGTTCAAGTGACTTTCCTCCGGCTTCTCCTAAAGGCGGTTTGGTGGCGACGGTTGAATACCCCCCGTTCTGTTTTCCTCAAAGTTTAGAATACTAAGTTTATACTTCCTTAAATGAACCGTTGGTTATTCTCATCTGCAGGATATGCTCTCACAATGTGTACACCAATCATCAAAGAATCAGTCTGATTTTAATCGCACCTAAGCTGTTGATGTCCACTATACTCAGCAGGCTATTCGAAGAGCTATGTCCCAAAGTTCAAGCTAGGGCTTGCGCTTGTCATGGGTGCACTGACACTACTTTCACTTCCCATGAATTACACAAACATCGTCACATCTATCAGTGATCGATAGCTGTCGCGTTCCTGGCCATCATAGCAGCCTTCGATTTTGTCGACGGCATAGTTATCTGAGACTGATAGTTTGTGTAATGGAGTGCTGTAAAACCTACACATAGTGATCCCTTTCATAAGCGGCCAGTTCTGTTCCGTACCGCGAAGTATCCATTGTTTTACCGTATAACAATCACCTGGTTGATATCCACAGCCATCTCATAACGGTCACCAGGTGCAAACACAATTTCCGTCAAAATATTTTTTCTCTATCGTTTGGCTTACATCAGAAATGATTTTAGCGTCATGCGCAATACTCATAAAGCCTCTAAACGACTGCGACCATGGATTGTCGTCGCTTAACATGTAGATAAAAGCTTTGTGATCCAAATAGACTAGTGTCGTTTATCATCCGTGAGCCACCCGGGAGCTACAAATGTTGGCTACGTTGTGAATCTGAAACACGTCATCAAAATAGAGAACATTATGCAACTGCTGAACACAAGAGGCGATATCTTCTACTTGGTTTGAAAGTGGACGATTCGACCCGTTGAACACTGCATCTGGCTGCTTGAAAATAAGCAGGACCAAGTTATAAGTTTAACCGATGTCGAGCAAGAAGTTCGCATTTAATTGAGCTCAGGTGCAACATTTGTGAACCAGAAAGCATATTTATAATGATCTCAATAAAAGGTCATGTGGTTAGGTTGTGAATGTCACACGCAAAACCGTATCTATTCGCTTTCAGCTGCTCCAAGAGGCGATCTTCAAAATGACTTCCGAGGGAGTGTGCAAACTCTTTTCATTTCTCTTCAGATGAGCTGTCTTACTCCCACTTTTACGCCTGTTGTATATTCACAGTGTGTGTACATCATGTTGGATTTGCCGGGACTTATGAAATTTCTCCTCTTTCTTCTTCCTTGGTTAGAGTGTCTGTTGTATGCAATTAGGCATCTATATCAACCACTAGTTTATTGTCGTCGATGTTGACGATGGAGTTGAAATATCAGACGGACTTAGAAACCTGCAAACCATCTGGAGAGGTTGTATTCAATTATTCTAACATAGTTCTCAACTTGATCCTCTAATTTTGCTGAGGCGTTTATTCACTAATTGTAACATATATGGCTTGTGTGTACTCAACTCCTTTCTAGTAAATATGTTTGGGGAACTACAGAATGTTCCTTCTGTGCTCCAGCGCTCATACAGATCTGAAGATGTTCATGTCTTTTGACGGTGGCTTTGGTTATATACCCTTGCGACCCAAATTGCTATATTAATTTCGATAGCGCTTAGCTAGATTTTGACTTGTGTTATGGTTACCTACAGTTAAGTGTAGGAAACCAACCAAAGCTGATTGATAACTGGCGTGATCTGATTGTCGGATTAGATTGTGAACGCTTTCAACTGGTCGTGAGCTTCAAGTTTAGTAAACCCTGTTGACTAGAATAATGTTGTGAATGTACGCATTTTGACGCGGAATATGCCATGGATTTTGGAAATTTCTTTTAGTTTCTACCAGGATACCCAACCGTTTCAAACTTGTTATTTTTTTTCCAAACCCTAAGGATCATGTACTGAAAACAAACTATTAACAATAGTTTTTCCGTTGTTGTATTCCGTATGCTGTTTATTTGACGCGCATAGTTCTATAACGCACAGTTTGTTTTCAGGGAATACAAGCGCCTTTTTGAAGAAGCCAATATTTGGTACGAACATCGTCTGATCGATGATATGGTTGCACAGGCCCTTAAGTCATCCGGTGGGTTTGTTTGGGCCTGCAAAAACTACGACGGGGACGTTCAAAGTGACGTGATCGCGCAAGGTTGGTTTGATTCGCGGTGTTGTCGGAATAGCCCGATTATTCTGAGGTCTTCTGTCCTAAGTAGTTCGCGTTTAGCGTACTGGGTTACGTGACCACTAACGCCGTTAGTGTTATTTTGCATATTGTGGTTGGAGCGCCGGTTAGTTCGAATGCTCTTAAATTTGTACAGCTAAATATTTCAGAGTATGTTGTAGTATCTGCTGTCTTGTAGCCAAAATGCCAGAATATATATTCGTTTGTGCACATCATTTCACCATAAGGCTAGTAAAAATGACCATGGTTTCAAAAATCTGCGGATTCGTCCTAACAGCCGACGTTCATTTTCATATTATGGGGACATCTGGGTGCATGTGATAAATTCCCTTTACTGTCCCATATTTTGCTCGCTTTTTTACATTTTAGAACTAAGATGTCTAACATACTATTCTTTACTCCTTGTTATTCATCACTCCTGTTTGTCTTGTTTTATGGTTGTTTGGTTTAATTTGAAATCGTCCGTATGATAACGTTGAATTTCCATCTTTCGGATCAACAAAGCAACAACATGACTGAGCTTGAACTTTCAATCTAGCTAGGTCACAACACATATTAGGTCATTGATTAAGTTGGTAATTCTTGTGTTGCTAGACCAGCGCTGTACGATCTTATTCCTTGGGTCATGCAGACTGACAATCGTGGCCAGCTTATCGTATCCGGTAACCGAGGTCATTAATGGATCTCGGTATCCCTTTTACCGCCCATAAAGGCTACGGATCTCTCGGTCTAATGACTTCTGTTTTGATGTGTCCGGACGGGAAAACGATTGAGGCTGAGGCTGCTCATGGCACCGTCACTCGACACTATCGAGAACATCAGAAGGGGCGGCCCACAAGTACAAACCCAATCGCAAGCATTTTCGCCTGGACTCGTGGTCTAGCTCATCGAGGCAAACTGGATAATAATCAAGAATTGATCAAGTGAGTGTTTCTCATCAGATTCAGATCGAGCTATCCAGTTTGACCACTGTGGTTGCGGGCACTTGTTCCATTTTCATCCTAGGCGTCTGTTAGACGTAGCGGTCGATTGAGATTTGTAAACTGACAGCTACTGTGGTTTGAAACTTTTTCCCCGTCTGGTCAAGCAATATATAAAACTGTTTTAGATATCTCTTGTTCTCCGGCCGTCACTATCGACTCATGGTTTTGAAGGGAGGTTTTCAGATTGTTCATTCGTAATGGCGTTACTTGATGAAACTATGTTTCTGTTAGTTTATCGCCGGTTTCTCCATTCGCCGATTATTTTCTTTGTGTTTTCATTCGCAATTCTCGACTGGATAAGTTCCACGTTGTGCACTCTGCGATCTCACAGCTCGCTCATTTGAAGTACAGGCTGCTTACTGAACGATTCCACAACTGCTTCCTTCCATGTTGGTACAGTTTGACAGTGTCATCTAGCTCCCACGTGTGACTCAGTGTGCCGCAAGGCAACAAAAATACCTTGCGGTGCAAAAGTTTATCTTGCTTGTGAATTGTCATAGGATATTTCCCTAATGATCAAAGTCTGTTGCGATGCTTTTCATGGCGTCCATATTTCGGGCCTATCTTTCTCTGTTTCCTTTTTGTTATTTGAACGTGTTATATGAAGTGGATGCTGCATCCGTCTAGTCAGGTAGGTCGATGTGTCTATTATACACTGTTTGTATTTATGACTTGGTAGCCGAATTGCAAAGGTTTGACCTTTCCTCTCTGGGTTTTTGTTTCACACCAGATTCTGTGCCGATTTGGAAAAGGCCTGCATCGAGACTGTCGAAAGTGGGAAGATGACCAAAGACTTGGCCATATGTATTCATGGTGCCAAAAACGTCAAACCGGAACACTATTTGACCACTATGGACTTTCTGGAGGCAATCGCAGATCAGTTGAAAAGAAGACGTGGTGTATGAAGACATATTTCGACCACATTTGTGTAATTCTTGCCAGTTTTTTTAAAACCTCAGACAATGTGCGTTGTCTGTGTGTGCTGAATTGGTGTACCATTAATCGAGCTCTTTTGTATCCGACTATGTCCCCGTATTACATTTTTCTGCCAAATTCCTCTTCGATTCCCGATAAGTTTGTTTTCCTCTCTTGGGCCGGTATCGCGCGCGTTTCGGGCTGACTAAATGCGACGGTCTTATCTCTAATGATCACTAGATCTCCGGATCGTGTTTTGTCGTGGGACACCTTCCCTTCTGTGTGGTAATTCATACCGTTCACATTTCACCTCCCTTGCAGCTTTTCTGTATGGAATAATCTGTAGCCAAGTTTTGGGTTTGTTTCGTTCGGTATTTTAGTGGTGATGACGCCGGTTGCCAGCTGCACGATTTTGTATTTGAGCTGTTTCCGAGATTGCTTCCGTGTAGGTTTAAAACAGCATGTGATTGGGGCATATTACGGAACGGTCGTGCAAATTTGGACGAGCGTCGCCTCAAATTTATGAACATGGCCTCTGCAACTTCTAAGAGTCTTTAAGTCTGATGTTAAGTTGTACATATGGATGCACCGAACTCACATATTGCATTGACCCTTGAACGTATATATCTGTCTTTATATTGTACTGTATTGTGTTTAGGTGTTGCCGTTCTATTTTCAGTGTTCTCGTATGGCACATTGAACGAGGAGGACAATGACGTTGGGTGTGAAAACCAGACTGGGAAATTTTGAGAACCGTCAATCTAAAGGCTAGAATCCTTTTATAAATTCCGAGTCACTAAATGGTTGTTCATTATCAGTCTCTTGTGATCTCTTCGTCGACACCTTACAGTTCCCTTCACGTAACCTGATTGTATCGTTTTTCACACACTTTCTTGACACATTTGTTATTTCCATTGAGGTGCATGCGTCGTCCAGGCTACTTCACTCTTCGACGTCGATTTCCGCGTGATCTGTAGACGAATCATCTATCTTTTGTTGTTTGATACATTCAAGGCTCCTAGCACTTGGACGTCTGATGAATAGGTGTTGAGTTGCAGTTCTGATTAAGTCGACAGGGTCACCGTTCCAAAAGTGGTTATTTTCAACAGCTTATTACAAAAATAACGTTTCCTGAAATAAAACGGAAAAGCTGCGTGCCTAGTGATATATTGCACGAATTTCATTTGGATGATTCGCTGCGTCTTGTCAGGTGCGTACTGTAGAAATGTAACTGTAAATTCATCGTGAAGTCGCTGATTTTACTGAGGTCGTCCAGTTCGAGTATGGTGTATTCACCAACATTATCAAGGATAGTTGCGACCTCTTGACAACAATTACCGCTGTAAAGTATGCAATAGTCGATAAACGCTGTCAGTGCGGCCATTCGTTTTGGTCGTGACATACAGTGATAGTTTGCGCTTGTGTGTGTGACCATCTACTTCTTACACGTGGTTGGCTGATGTGATTGCGCACGCACTTAGACAAGCGCACCGTCGTCTTAGCTTGCAGCTGCTCCTCCGGCACTAATATGTAAGCGGACTTGAATTCATTTGTTATGTGAGGTGGCGGAAAACTAGCAGCCTGTTCGTGATAAGTGTGTCGGAGGTATTCAAGTGTTTCAGTCAAGCCGAAATTTTGCTGCACAACAGAACCGAATAGTCTCAACGATCGAACAGGCGTCATCGCTCTTGTTTGGCACGTTTTATTCGATTGGCTGATTGGTTGGTTTTGATTAGTCACTTGGTCTTTTTATAAATCAGTATCTGTGTGACTTCAGTGTTTCCACATAATGCTTCCGTTTATCATCTGTGCTTATATTTCTCGCTACTAAACCCCGTTTATGCTGAGTCTATGTGGGGTTTCCTCACCATATGCACCGTGTAGCCGAATTCGTTTATTGTCAACAAAGTTTATGTCGTTCCGTACCATCCCCTTTAAAGGTCAATTCACCCAAATTTAGTGAGTAATCGTGACCACGACTCACTTTTTCCACCAGTGAGCCGATTTCTTGCTGAATGTCGGTTACCACGATAATCTCGTCCATATGTCCACAACAAATTCCATCCATCCATATATTAGGCTAAACGATTTTTTACGTAGGCCAGCAAACTTGTGTAAAAATTGAACTTGAGATGCAGAATGGAACGTCGTTTATGCATAATTGTACATGTCTTACATCAGACGACAGGATTACAGACGTTCTTGCTTCAAAGTGTGTAATCATGCGCAAGTCCCAGCCTTGGTTGTAAGCGGATTATGGAAGACGGATGATATGTCCCGTGGAGGAAATCTTGTGTACACGATACCTTAATGATTTGATAATTCTTCTGAGACGACAAACAGGAAAGATGCTTTCGAGATATCCTCACTAGGTCTATACTTTTTAATGAACCTTGTAATGCATACTGATTATTCTTAATCAATCCAGCAGTTCACAATCAGTGAGTCACGTAATCGACCGTTTATTGTGACGTCTCTTGCTAACCGACTGGATTCGAATCACCTTCTGTTGTTCTATGGTTAGGAACGAACATCTGTCCGTTGCGTTACCACCAATGGCGATGCCCTGATCTAAGGATCTGGAAACCACACCGATTGAAGAAACTTTGATTACAACACTGGGTTGCGTTGTCTGAATTTAACTGCTTCAGTCGTCACTAGACGACTGGTAAATTGATCAGTTATCGATAAACGATTTTATGGTTGGTTGACAATTTCCTTCTTTGGAAGGTATGGTGGAATTCCTTTGAAAATGGAGCTCGTGTATCACACGATTACTGGCAAGCAACTGGTCTTGGTGGTCACCAGTCATGGGGGACAGATTGCTTCGGCTTAGTTGAGTTTCATCAGCACTACACATGTGGGAATCGAACTCAATTTATGAGCAGATGAGAGAATGGTAGGTCAGACACTTTTCCATCACACTATGGAATTACATGAAAGTATAATAATTGCCCTTCTTGGTTGTTGCACTTGCTTTTCCCACGGGAGACACCTCTCAAACTCTTCCTAGGGCTGAAGTTGGTGCCTGCTAAATTGTGTATTGGCCATAATGGCTGATCGGTTTCAGCCTGTTGAGTAGAGAAAAGTTACACAACTGCTCATGTGTCTCTTATCGTCAAATCATCACTGTGACAGGTGTGGCTCAAAAGGTGCATGAATTTTGTACGGTGGATGTCTCTTCGCACTGCAATAAGCAAAAGGAGCAGAGGCTCACCAAAAGTAAATTCTTACCTACTCGACTAATTTGACGTGGTGGTCAGGCGTGTACACTGCATCGATCCGGAGGTCTGTATTAACCATGTGGAACTTCAACCCTACCAAGCACGATCTCGTCAGCCAGGCCAAAAGGAAGCAGTCAGACGATAGGTAGATGCGCTCATGGGATTGTCTATCACACTACTGACAGTGTAGGATTGCTTAATTAGTGAGAAAAGTTGCTGTGAGCGTACAACAGACTTGTTTTCACGATTACCTCTGTTGTCCTCTGAGTAAGAAAGGAGAGAGTTAGAAGAACAAGATAGCACTCGATCACTCAATAGTTGACCGTAACTGCCAGTGTATTATCCAATACAGTCGAAAAACTTTTAGTATCATTCAAAAGTCCGGTGTCCGTTCGAATACGTCTTCCGCGCAACAGTGGACGGAGTCTTGTCCACTTCGGGTTGGGTAATTCCCTATCTGCCAGGTGAGCCAAACTGGAGTCATTGGCTCCTGTAAGGCCCCCATAAAAATCCTATCTTCTGTTGTTCTGTAGATCAAACTTTTGAATCAGACTCGGGGTAGAGTTCCTCACACCAATCCCTTCTGCAGCACAACCGACTAGGAAGTATCAGAAGTCATCGTTCTCCCGTTACTAACATTATTCACCCACTATGACTTTCTCCCTCCATTCTGTCATTGAGGTTCTCAGCCTTCTCTGTACTTTCGAGTGATAGTTGTCTTCTAAAGCCAAGACACCTGGTAACTGTTGGTGTCTTCACTGTCCGCACTCTTCGACAATTTGGTCAGCAAGCTGCTTTGGCAAGTACTGCCTCGAATCTGGAGCTTGACGTGTGCTGTGTGTTGGAGATGCGAGTCTACGTTTCTAGCACCGTTATACAGTTGGGCTCATCTGTAAATAACTGTCGATCCAAACACAGAGGTTCTGGTGACACCGAAACTGAATCTCGTGATCAAGCTAGAGTGGGGGTCGCACTGAGTCCCAGAGCAGAGATCGATTGGATTCCATTGAACAGTCGCTTGTGCACTGTCACACTTAATACGTCGGTTAAAGTATATCAATGTAAATTGGAAAACATGTTTGTTATACGGACGTACCCTCCAACCGATGGTTGTTCGGATGCCACTAGGACTGCACTCTGTGATGCCCTCGTCGACCTTCTGAAGCAGACTAAACACTCATACTAGCCGAGGATTTTAATGCTGCACTTAAATGTGTTTCTCCGGACGAGAAACGGCCCAGGGTATGTTCAGTGTCCGGGCGCATTGCACCGACATTTGTGAAAGGCTGCTACAGCTGTGCGCACCTCAAGGCCTCTATATTTCGAGTACCACAACCCAACACAGGAGGAGACATTCTGTCACATGGAGGCTACCCTGTGCATCTCAGTCATGTACATAACTTGATCGCATAACAATCAGTTACATGTGGAGCTACTCTATTAAAGACTGTCGTGTGTTCTGGAGCAGCCACCTGGACTCGGACCATACTGTTACGCTTGCCGGTTTTATTTGGTCGTTTACCCAAAGGTCACATTCGAAAATGCAAGGTAATTAACTGGCATTCGAGCGAGGAGAATGTAAAGAACGTCTACCCGAAGGCCTTTATTGAACAAATCGCCCAGCTCGTCAGGTGAGACAACCTAAGAAACACTAGAAAGCAGCGCAGTAGCTATTGAAAGCTTGCTCTGTAGAAGTATATTCCGAAGGGGCTG
The DNA here is from genome assembly GCA_013368495.1 of Paragonimus heterotremus. Lineage (NCBI taxonomy): Eukaryota > Metazoa > Platyhelminthes > Trematoda > Plagiorchiida > Troglotrematidae > Paragonimus > Paragonimus heterotremus. The sequence continues at coordinate 245,219 of LUCH01000217.1, read as the reverse complement.
TGAAGTTGCAATAGAACCGGATTTCTATCACGTCGATAAACTTCATGAACAAGCGTCGCTCGATTCGACCTGGCTCCGAATATGAGGACGATCGTCGAGAACTTAAACACAACCTGGCCGAAAACCTGCGCAAGGACTGGGCGCCACTTGGTCGAACAGCCGAAAGAAACGGAAGAAGCCTTTTCTTCCGGAAATGGTAGAAAGCTGAATTGTTTGTGAAAATATGGTTCACTTATCAGCTGCCAGTCGCACTGAATTGACGGGTAAGTTAATAATTATTGTTAGTGTATCAATTGGTCCCAACCAGACCATGTATACGACGAGACCCCGATTGTTCAGTTACTGCGTTCCAGGCGGGTCTCTACCGGAAGCGGAAGTGTCCTTGCAGTTCAAGTTACTGATGCGTAACAAGGCTGCTGTTTCAGATCAAAAATGGTGGGAAGGGGTTAATATAAGAACTAATGAAACTCTTAGTCGATTTGGGAAGCTGGAGTAACACTACGAATGGAGCTTAGTGACAGTAACTCTCGTTTCCAAGAAGGAATCTATGCGATGACCATGTAGGTCTCAGTCCAGTCTCCGTTGTTTCTAGGTTACTCACTGGCCATAAAGTAATTCGGCTTACCAGGCCCGGGGAATGTCAAATTCGTGAAGAACAGGTAGGATTGCGATCCATTTTAGGGTGCATTGAGGAATCCGACGAGCTTGACACAGCGTACACGGATAACATTGTCTCGCTTAGCCCCTCTGTCGAAGACATAGAGCATGCTGAACATAATGAGTGACCAGGCTCATTTGTATGGAATGCGCTTCACACTTTCGAAGTGGAAAGTGCTTTTTCGAGACTGGGACATTTCCATTGCTTCTTTCTTTTTCGCATCCAATCCACCCGAGAATGGACAGTTTTACTTGGGTGGCACTATCTTATCAGCTTGTAACATTGCCAATTATATCAGCGGGGTTAGCAAAGACACAGGTTGCTCTAGCTAACGTATGTCATCTGCCGAAAGGAAGAGCATATGATGCTTGTGTGTGTTCTTTTTCGTTCTGTGGTTAGGAAACGTGGCCTGCTATGTTTGTTCATCATTATCTCCGCCAATCATCCCACAACAAGTTGTATGGTGGCTTGGCTAGTTGCTGTCGTGCGCCAACGCGCGCTTCGGTACGCTTGTAATACACAGTCAAGTGCACAGTCTCTGATGGTTGAGTCACGTACTTCGCATGGCAACTGAGCGTTTACCATACTAGATCTTATATAGTGAAACTATTAGCGGTTCGATAAAACCACGTTGTTGTCTAGGGACGATGTGGTCACGAAATATGACGACCCTGTATGTTCTGTTGAGTAAAATGAGCAAGCGTCTGCTGCTCTGTTGGGGTCTTCGTGTGCTCTCAAATCGATGGCTTGATACGTTATCTGAGATGGTTGTATGCCGCAAACAACAGCGTACTTGCGTACATACTATACCTAGTTATTCCACTCAGGCTTACTTTATTAATTTTCAATCCTTTTCCTTGTGAGAAATTCCATGTCGTCCTTGAGGTGAGCGGCACCCGAGCCACACTACCTTCTGGTCACATTCAAGGCCATTGTGAACGAATAAATCTCATAGGTAGGCAAACTATCATGTGTTGTCTGCATTCTAAGAACATGTTTAGAATTGTTTAGGGGCTAGGGGAGTTACACACCAACGGCATAGTCGATGCCATACTTATTTCAGACAAGAGTGTTACCAAGTGTAGTTTCTTTTCCGCTGCATCATGTGTACCGTAGAATTCGTGTTTCTTAACGCAGTTTGTCCCCGTGCCACGGTCCCAGCCTGATTAACACTGACTAACCAGAACCAACTTCGTTTGTGTTCCTAACCACGGCGAAGTAGTGTTAATCTTTTATCCATTTACATTGACCCTTCAGTAATTTTGATCAATAACATTTTAACTTGTCACTTAATTTTATGTAATTTTACCAGCCAAAGAGGAGAATTTATTGAGAACAGTCTGTTCGCTGAAACTTTGTTTTTCATGAATGCTACGGGGATTTTCAATTATCTTAACGCAGTTAGTTCGTGTTGGATCATCGTGCTATACATTTGTTAGTATTTAAGTCCTGTCGAACCAACTTTGAGGGAGAAAATGGAAGTTCCGCTTTCGGTTGGGTAAGGACAGAAGTTTGGAGATTCAGCGAATACACCAAATGAAATACATACTCAACAATGTTACGTTGTTCTGCGGCCCTTCGAGTTGCCAGTTTTGATATGGCCGCCTACTGGTACACTTTTTCTTATAGGTGTTAATACGCCTTTTATCTAAGATATTGGAAAGATCAGGCAAGTACTAACTACAAGGAAGCATCAGCGGTTAATGTCAACTTGAGCTTCTTTGTTTTGACGGCGTATTGGTCAGTTACCGTACGTCTCCAGTGTGGTCTGGTTGTGTTACCGAGAGAAACTACTGCCAGATAACAAACGCTTAATGATCCTGCGGAAAAAAAGAATGAAGCGGTGTTAAACTATCTTATAGCGCGTCAACCTTGTTTTCTCGTATATCATCATGAGTAATCCCATAGAGACACACTATGGAAAAACGTAGTGGTTCCACACCGCATGCACCTCCCTGGAATATGTGAACTTTGTGGTGCTAATCGCTTCTTGGAGAACATCATATTGTGGTGGATACAACGTGATTTGCAGGTGGATTTTGAGGTACCCGCTACATGACCCTCGAGTATGTGTTGCTGCATCACTGAAATTGTTAAACAACATTTTGATCGCTGGTAAGTATTAGGAGATTTTTGATGAAGTAAACTGAACATGACAAACATAGTACAAGTAAGGTCGTGCAGTTTGAACGTCGTATTTAAGGCGTTCTCAAACAAAAACACTTAACGTTGCTTATTGACGAAACTTTTCTTAGTTCTAATTTAGCCTGTTCATACACCAGTGTACTGGTAAAACAGCACTGACTTCTTTAATGTTTTATTAGAAAATGATGACTGTCCTAGTGCGCGCACTAATTTATTGCCTCCAGAAATTGTATATAGTTTTGAACTCTGCTTATACCCAACCTTCTTCACATTTAACAAAAGTTTTACAAGCAACCCGATGGTGTAGCTAAGGGTCTCCATGCTGTACCTACAGTGACCAATCTTTTTCTCAGACACATGTATGCACAGGTTATGAATATGCTCAACTGTCTTCCTGATATGGGTGACCCATTCATACCCATGAAGCGGATCACTTGCAGCTAGTCCCTACAGTTTCTCAACGCATAATGCAACGACGTGTGTGTTCACATCAGAAGCTGAAACCGTAGTGCGTTCACTTAATTTTCTAGCCTGCATCGTTAAGTGTGATAAGCATCAGAGATTCGAAGTTTCCGTACACCGCAATCCAACCCATTCTGGTCGATATTTCAAGTTCAGTTCGTCGCATCCAGTCGGTATGAGAACGATATTCTGGTTTCTCTCTAACAGCTAATAAGCTTTGGACCGGTTGAATGCTGAAATACTAACCATTAGTTAATATTCAGGCGCTTTTATCGAAAATACAACTGGAAGCTTGTCGATTATAAAAACAAACTAAACAGACCGGATCTTTCCAGTTCAAATACCGTATCATGAGCGGCCATCTAAAAAAGCGCTTGTTGGGTCTTCCCCTAGTATACCATCTAGATATGACTTCTGACTGATAATATTCCACAACGAGTGGTGATGTGCTCTAAGGACCCCTCTCTAGAAACGTTTACAATGCCAAATGCGATTATGGCGATGCCATTTACAGAGGGGAAACAAGAAGGCAGTTGAAAGTACATGTTGCTGAACGCAATAGATACACGGGGTCTCCCTCCAAAAGACGCATACCAACTTCAGAAGCTACGTGCACCGTCAGGGAATCACAACCTGTTTTCACCAAGCTTGACTGATTCATAAGGGTCTGCCTTCTTATGCGGAACATTGTTGTGCTCAGACTCTCAGCGGTCACGCGTAACGCGCATAAGACAACCACACTGATAGCAAACCCCTGTCTGCTGGTGTGGCATCTGACTACACCGAACCCCACGTTACTTCTTTTCCTTTGTTAAGATGATTTCCATTATAGCATTCCTGAGGAAGATCATCGGAGGTGGTTGGAACGTTGAGCATCACAACTTGCTCGCAACATTGTTCTTCTCACTCCATTAATTGCGACCTGATCGTCACTCATCGATGGTCATAGCTTCCTTACTGCAGCGGAACAGTCTATCCGTTTAAAAAGGAAGCAATATCACTGGGTCTTGTTCCTGTTAGGGCCCGTCAACAGTATATATCTATGTAGCGCTCAGGAATAGAACTCCGGTCACTCATTAATGTGGCAGCCGTGTTGATCACTGCGCTAGTGCCTTCGTCAGGCCCGACCCAATTATCAAGATTGAACGACCAACCACTTTCGTATGCGAATGATGGGCAAGTTTTCTCAATAGCTAACAGTCGTTAGTAATAATTATATTAAGCCAACTACTTGCACGAACTAACTGCCATCATATCCCGGGCGATTCAATCAATGATCATTACGAGGTTTGGTTACACTTTGCAGGAGGCAGTCGTTCAATGCAACAGAGTTGCAAATTTCAAATAACTATTTTACTGACCCTCATGTTGCTAGACCACCGTCTAGACGTTGTTGTCGGGCACATGGACTGCTGAATTCAATATTGAATACAATGAAGACAGGAATAGGTATTGTCATTTACGACTGTTTAAATAACATTAACTTCGAAATTTGTTAGTTATTTGCATTATATGAATTTTTCTATTGCCAGTGTTTTCGAGGGGGGCCACTACGATACGTTAGGTTCGATAGAAAAATCGTCGTGCATTTGGGACAGCGTGAATACTGAAGGACTGAGCATTAAGAGCTGGAATGAAAGAATATTTCGCGAGCTTCCGGGTGAAATTAACGAGATTGCGAGTGTACCGTTTTGCGTTCTCCTCGTTTCGTCTAATACTTGCGTCCGATTGGCTGAGTAGGCATCATGAGGAAAGCAAGAGTTTGACACACAAAGTTCACACAGGATTGGTGACGTAATAAAATAAGCGGGTAATTTGGGGGATGGATCAATATTTAGTTTCATTCTACCGGTAAGAAAGGTGACCTCAATCAGTAGATCTCTGCGATCGACGTACATTTATACAAGTCATGCTATGGTCACATAGTAGTAGTGCTATTTACCTATGTCATGTTGATGGGACGTACACTCTGAAGATCGGTTAGCAACGGGGTCTTCGTCAAATCCAGCAGTGGTCGTTGCTTTTATTTTCTGGCGATTGGTGTGTTTTTAACTTAGGAGTAGTGGAAATTTTGCGGCCCAGCAGATTTGCTAAACTTGCAATATCCTTCCGATTGGTGGCTTAGCAAAATAGAACTTCGCCTTATTGATCGTTGGGTTACCGGTTCGGTCCCCATTCAGATAATCATTGGCTGATGAGTTCAAATAAAATCAAGGGGGGTCGGCTTGAGGTGGATATTTTTAAATGCTACACACAATATGTCCAGTCCTTGTGACCGTAGTAAGTACAGACTGACAATCCAAGGAGGACTGTACCATTCTGCACTAACGGAATGAGCTTACGTTACTGCTGTAAACACCTGAAAATCCCCGGATCTACCACGGATTAAAATTGCGTTCGCAGTAAACTGGAGAGTCTGAATTCTAGACAAATAAACTGCAAGCCTTCCTCTTGAAAACGAACCATGCCACAGTCCGCTAATTTCCCCCAATTTATACTAGGAGGCCGAGATGAAAGCCACTTTCTTACGACCGAGAACATGTGACAGGATGTTTGATACATGGCTATGTATAGGATGCCTGGCGTTCTACAGGTATTCCTAAAACGGAAATTTGAACGACATTTACCAAAAACAGTAGCCAAGTTAACTGGTGAGCGCGGTGGACCGTGGAAGTACCGGATGAAAACTATCAATGATTACTTTGGGATATTTATGGGAATTTCTTTGCACTTTGTTTAGCCAGATTATTTTCCTTGTGAAGGATGAGTCTTTCGAAGAAACTATGGGGGTCCCTCTCAGTTACACGTTCGCGTATTGCGCAGCATTCCTCTAGACTACGGGATGAAACTTACAAAGTAAAAAAAATTTCAAGTATACGGGCAGCGATTAAAATGTTTTATGCAGATGATGCTAAGTTCTTAAGAAATGTTTGCAGATGGTGTAATATTGATGAGTAGTAGGGGATTTTAATTTTCATATAGATTGGAAATCACCCACAATTGATCGAAGCTGTCACATTCACATAGACTTTCCAGTCGGCCCTTTCGAAAAGAAGCACTAGACTCGAGTTTCGCTCTCATTAGAGCTCATCAGTAGTGCATATCCTTGCCACCACCGGAACTAGAATTCCGGTCACGCCTTCATGAGGCAACACGTTGACCAATTGCACCATCAGTGATTTGTAGATTGTCGGGAGGATCTGGAAATTTTGCGAAGTAACTCGAACTGTTTAAAACAATGGTCCATAGAAAGCAGTTTTCCATTCAACATGAAAAACTGGGAAGTTATACAAATTTACAACCAAATTTCTGCTGACTGCTACTCTGACGTTGAATATTAACCAACACCACATGAAAATGTCACTGAAAGACTTCAGCGTGCTTAATTTTAAGGTTGGTCAGTGTTTCAAAGTTTTCACTATCCACACATCCATCTGTCTCAGTGGACAGACAGAAGTTGATGAAATATATTGTGTCACGGTAGTTACCAATTGTGTTGCATTTTGACGACGTAGAGAGAAAACAAGTGATGTGAACGCTAATGGAAGCGGTTTGATAACCGATCAAACGTTCGTTCGAACATTCCCGTAAACAGACACACGGTTAGTCTCGTCGGTGTTGGTGCCCCAGTACGCGAAATGCATTACAGACATACGGCAGCAGGTTTGAGGGAGACCAACTCTACTGCAGTATATGTGTGTCGAGTTCTCGTTGAAAGAATTCATGTCAGATGATCCTATTCCGTAATGTGGTAGGACTCCCCATTATCAGCACACTAGTATTGTGATGGATTATCAGGCTGGAGATGCGAGTATTCCAACACTCGGCGGAATACCTCAGCACGAGAGAGATACGTGTGGGCGGATCGGGGACGGCGTGGGTGACCGGATGAATCATCGCTGGACTGAATCGGACCAATGGTCGAGGCATGGCAGGCAAAATAGGATGGTCGACAGATCGGGGGCGCGATTTTTCGAAAGGGGCCGACTGGAAAGTCTATGGGAATGTGACAGCTCCGATCAATTGTGGGTGATGTTCAAATTTAAATTTACAAATCGCCAGATTTGATGTCAACTACGGAAAACAGCACCGCTGATGTAAGAATTTTCGGTAATCAAACGGCAAATAATCTGAACAACAGGGAACCAAGGACGCACCCTTACAGTGAACTAGTGTGACAATAAACCCTAATCAATGGTTCACATAGTCCCATGAGTTCACTAGAAGTGAAAAGGTGTTTTGCCGAACAGTCTGTTTTCGATTATTCATCATCGGGCCAATTACATGACATTTTATATCACGGTTGTCCAGCTAGCAAAACCAAAGGCAATTAGTCATATAATTGCATTGGAGGGCAATTAGGTGACAACTGATCTCCGGAGATATCGAGTCAGTAACTGGTGGCCATAGTAACCGTTGAGCTTGTACAAATTTCTTCTGAGCGCATAACGGTGCATTGCGCAACCGAATTCCGATCGCTTCCGCGGTGGCCAGAATACGAAATTTGACTCTTCTGGATTGGCAACTGGGCAAACGGTAAATGGGCTAGAAAACCACTTCCGCTGTAACTTGGTGCTCTGAGTCAACAAGCTGCGCCAGAATTGCACTCGAAACGGACTTCACCTCGCTTTTAGTCAGCCACGCGGGGTGGTGTTCACGTATCCTTTGAGAAAGACGCCTGGTTGTGCGACCGACGAAACCTGCTCCACAGGAGCATGTGGAAGACTAAACACAAAATGAGGTCACATATTTAGGCAACGTATCTGTGAGTTGTACATGACCAACCGGGTCGGATCTGAGTGAGATTCGCAGTTGTACGGCACTGTAGGTTTTTTCAATTGCGTTACTTATTCTACGATTGATCAGTTCAGCCAAAGCCTCACCTTCGTATTCTAGCATCGTGTAAACCAACTTCTTTTCCGCAGATAGGAGCTTAACTCTCGGTTCTGTCAGTACCATATGTCTATCTACGAAGCTTACAAGATAGGCTTTCCCTGCGAATATCCGTCGTAAAAACGACATTTCTGCCTCAATCATGTCGTCAATGCATATCCTCATAGCTCCGTGTGTTAAACTATGAACGGGGTTTCGCTTCTGTGTGAGGGGTGCGTAACTGAAGAAATGAGTATACTGACCTTTCTAAGTCTCCTTCTTGTGAACACCCTTTTGAACTGAACCGTCTGCACGACGACTCAGTGCCACATCCAAGAAGGATATTCCTCCGTCTTTCTCGGCCTCAAGTGTAAAGTTGAGATTAGGGTGTGCTGTGTTCGCCTCAGTAAGTTGGCTATCCAGATCCACAGTTCCGTCAACTTCACAGATGAAATCGTCTACGTACCTCTTGTAGAGAGTGGTAAAGTCAATAAGTCCAAGAAGCGTAGTCTTTTCTAACATTGCCACAAAGATATCCGTCAACAGTGGATCTAACGGTGACCCCATTACAACGCCGTCCTTTTGACGGTACCTTTTCCCATCAAGCTGAAATTGTACATTCTGTATGCACGTTAATATCAGCTTCTTGAGCGTGTCCACGGGTAAGCCCACATTTAAACCTTTGGAACGAATATACATACAGAGGTAGTCAACGGTTTCCACGAATGGTACATTCGTGAACAGACAGCAAACATCAAGGGAAAACACCTTCCTGTTTTACACACTCAGCGACCTGATATAATCGACGAACTCCAACGTATATTTCAGTGAACGCACTGCGATGTCCTTCCGAATGGGTTCTAGCACCTCTGTTAGCCATTGTGCCATCGAATGATATGGAGAATTCTACATATCAAGAATCAGGTGTAATGACCATACCTCCTTGTGAACCTTCGGTAAATCATACAGTCGGGGTATTATGGTTCCAGTTGGTCGAATCCATTCAAATGTCGCGGAGTCTATCAAGTTCTGTTGTTTTAGGTTTCTTACAATTCTAGAAATTTTCTTCTCGATCACATTGGTCCTATCTTTCTCCTGTAAATGGTTGCTGAATTTAGACGAATTACTCAAGATTTCAGTCATTTTTTGCAGGTAAGCCGATTTGTCCATCAAAACATTTCTTGCACCCTTGTCAGGCTTCGACAACATAATATCAATAACTTTTCTTAAATCCTCCAGCTCTTGGATGTGCCGTTTCGTCAGAATACTGCTCAAGCGCGGTCTAGCGTTGAGGTACTGATAGGAAATGTTAACTAAGGTGTTTTTGAAGTGGTCTGGATTGAGCACTGATGACGGAACCAGTAATTCTACTCGGCTTTATAAATTTTCAAACTGAACCTCTAAATCAAGTTGTTTCTTATTTCTAGGAAAGCAAAGCCTAGGACCTAGCGATAAAATTTCTAGAAACAGTTTTGATAGGTGCGTCGTAATAAAATTGTGGACGTACCTTTCTGGATTGCTCCGGAACTCTGATCTCATACTTGCATAATTCAAGTTGTTTTTCAATGTGTTAGACTTCAAACTCGCTTGCTTCCCTCACAATATGTCGAACATATTCGTCGAATTGAACACGCTCTTCAGTCGTGAGTGACTATACAGCTGTCACCTACTTGCCCTCCAATTTACAACCACATGATGTAATTATATGACTAATTGCCTTTGATTTTGCCTGATTGACAGCTATGATGATATAAAATGTCATGTAATCGGCCCAGTGACGAATAACCGAAAACAGACTGTTCGCCAAAACTCTAATCAGATGAAACAATACTCTAGTCATCTTAACACAATGTCCATAACCGAACGGACCAAAAAATACCTTTAAAAAATTAACTTAGATAAAGTCACTGGACAACTGTCCGATTCTTTTCAACTGACACTAAGAAAGATTGACTGATAACTGTTCCCGTTTAAAAACTGTGCACAACACAAGGCAACCGGAACATTTTATCCCCTGCATACACCTACGCAACCGTCTGCTGAAACATTGTATTTATGCTGTTAGTCGACTTCAGTTGGCAATTATGTTTGTCCAGCCCCCTCAACAGGAAAACTAGTAATCGGCTCAAAAAATGAACCAGTTTAGCTGGAAATCAGATTTCTTTTTCTGATACATAATTCCTGGTGCTGATCATGGGCCTTTAATATCTAGATTTGTGTTTGTAATGGGTAAACACAATTTTAACTGCAACACTGAAGGTAATGTTTCCATTCAAGTACGGGTAAACTGTGATGAAAGTAAACCATAAACGGTGGGTTTATTGACTGTGCGAGACAATGAGTCGTTTTAGTCCTGATCTTCTCATACGTACTCTCGCAGACTTTCCCAACTTAAGTTGGGGACAGATTAATGAACTTGCATCAAGTGCCTTCGAAATGGGTTGGTTTAAATATTTATTTGAATTCGAAAGCTGTGACCAGATGATCAGTTAATATAATAATAATAATAATAATAATAATAATAATAATAATAATAATGTAATAATAATATAATAATTACAATATAATGCAATAATAGCAGTCAGAACGTCGCTCAGCAAGTTTAATGACTTCTGTGATTTCCAACATATTTTAGGAACCCAACCCCTCGAACCACTGATCGGAGTTAATACGATAATTGAAATGTCTGCCCTGGAGGCGATCTGATGACCAGAGCATTACCACCAAGTAAATTTGATTTAGAGTTGAACTATGATTACTCGGCTGACCCAAACTGTGGTTATTGGAGTCGTCGTTAACAAGGCTACTAAATGGGAATGCGGCCCTAGCCCAAATTGTGGTCCTAAGGGGAATACGCACTACTGTTGGAGTTTAACGAGAGTAAAGCTCAATTTTAGTGCTCCCTTTGAAAAAAAACAGCTGTTTGAAAGGTCTATACGAGTATGAAAGCTGCGACCAGATATGGGTGATGTTCAATTAAGACTAGTCAAGGTCGGTCTAGACTACAGGGATGCCAAATTGAGTACCAAATAACATTTCAGAGGTTTCTACCACGGTTCAGCTTTACATCGTAGTAAATTTGACACCGCTCTTCCTATCAGACACATAACTGTGTATTAAGAGATGATGCAACGTAAAGCAAACGAGCCGGAGGAACTAGATAAGCTGTCAGTAGTTATAACCATTGGGTTTGTTAAAATTTTGGTTTGCAGAGTGTAACATCGAAGATTTGCAGAGTGTAACATCGAAGAAAAACTTGTGTTACAATTGGATAAGTGCTGACATGACACCAGTATCAAAGAACGGTAGATCCAAATATCAACCGGTGATGTGTATAGCGTTGGTGTTCGAGTAGTTTTAGAAAATTCTGAAACTTGCAAGTATTCAGACAGATATGACAATCTAGAGGTGATTCAACTGTGAAAATCTGGACCCCAGTTGAATTCGACACAGCAACACCACACAAGCACCAAGTGCTTGGAAATCTGAGTTTCGATGCAAACTGAAAAGCCTAGGATGTTCAGATTTAGACTCTGTTACTCATTCAACCCGTTGTGTTGTATGAAATCCACCAGTGTCCAGGTGATTGACTGTCCAAGCAGAATTTCTCATTCGAATCACTCAGGAGTCCATCAACGATATTAATGAGCATTGAAGTTGTTTGACTGAAGGTCAAATATTGTGGAATTTCCACACGGATCCACATCGTTTTGCATCACGTCACCCTCGATCTAGTGCTGACGTACTGCACTCTTTTTTCCAGTCAACTTTCTCGTCCTCTAGTAACGAATACAGGAGAGTCGGTTTCTGTTTTCTTGAGTATACCATTTCTTTTGAGTACACTGCTAGGGATTTACTCTCGCTCCTCCTTTAAAAGAGTACAGTTATTCATCCTTCCAATATAATGTTGTTAAGCGAATATGGTCAAGCGCCTTCTTCAGTCGTCAAGACTTCAGGTGTTCCTTGTTCATTATTCGTTTCCATTTACGCGAACCATATTTCAATTCCCATGGACTTGTTTCCGCCAAATTAGACGTACAGTGCTTTTTGACACCAGACCTTGGGGTAGATCCTCCTCCTTCGCTCTACAGAACGGTCTTAGCCAACTAGTTAGCTGGCTCTTCACTACTCATCATGTCCGACTGTATTAATGGCTTCGTTTCTTTTCTCAGAAGGATGGATTACTTGCGGGTTTTAATGGTTGCTCTCAAAACGACTTGACAACAAGGTTCTTCCTAAAGCTCAATTCCTGGACTGTTTAGGTGTTAGGCTGAGCAACAATTTGGCAGGTTCTCTTCGTGTTGACGACGTTTTACCAAAGAGGAAAAACACCTCATACGTATTACGTCTGAAGTAGTTTCCAACCCGTGTAATCTGCATGATGCCCGATTGATTTTTCTTTGGTTTCTCCTGAACTTACGATCAAGCACTTCAAACTGCTTTCTCGATCAATGGGGTACTTGCCTAACCGTATTGGTATTCCTCATTCAAACTTCATGGCATTCAGTATTAGTATTTTAACGTGTGTAAGCAGTTTGCCTCAAAAATGTTGTCCGAAGATAAACATTGCCTTCATCTTGATCTTTCTAAATGCACATGAACATTCACAACTAGGTCCCGTTAATATCTGCATGTGCCAGTACCCGGGCACAATCGGATCATTATGTTATCCCTTACCTATCACGGTTTCTTGTTAATCTCTACAATTTTGTGGAAGGATTGTCTATAAAACTAAACCGATAACTTTTAACAGCGTTGTGTATGTCAATGAAATGACCAAGAAAGTGATGAATACTCGCTGGCTGTGGTGTATAAAGCAACTTCCTGTGTTGAAACTGACAAGATATTCGTTGAGTTTCGTTTGGAGCATCTGAAGCGTTGTGTACCCTTAGTCTGATTCAGCAACATGACAGAAGACATACATAAGTTGCGATCCAGTTCACGAACCCATGCAACATGCTTAAGAAATGGTAACACCCAACTTAGTGGAAACCGCATTTAATTTTCATAATGGGATCGAAAAATTAGGCGTAAGTAAACTGGTTCCTAAGCAAAAATATTTTAGTCAGCCTCAACGAATTTCCACCTTTGTTAACGTTCCTTAATTCCAGATGGATAGTCAAAAAAAATGTGTTCCCCAGTTATTATTTCTGACGTTCTGACGATTAGACTCATCGTTTCTCAAGTGTGTCGTCTAAGAAGTATTTCATTTGGCGCAAACGGCGCCTCTTGGATGTAAATCTTCCAGAATTCAACAGGTGTCTGTTTCGTGAATATATCACTATCCAGTGCGACTGTTATCCCTCTGGTTGAGTTTATGCATTTCTGTTTATGCATTCCGACAACAGAAACAGTTTTGAGATCTTCCAGGTGCCTAGAAATTAATCATGGCTTCGGATGTTTTATTGGTTGGATTTTGCGAGGGCATCAGTATTTAGTTATACAACCCTGACCTTTGCAACCCGTAGACAAATGTTTAGCCACTCAGCCTCCTTTGGGCTGTTAACAGTCATGCCCATAATTAAGACCGGCTACCGTGCAGCGGTTAGTAGCATGCCGAGTGAGCTAATTTTCCATCCAATTCTGACAACTATTTTTCACTAACAATCGTGTTGTAGTTACCTAGTAAGCAAACGTAATGAAAACTTCTTGTTCACTGCTACTTTATCCGATTGCAGTTTTCAGAAAATTACCGTTTCTCCTTTCAAGACAGTCGGACGACAAATTTGACTAAGAGTTCGTACTTGTTTATTAGGTAGTGCCTAATACGAGGTCACTAACGTGTTGTTCAACCCAGCTGCCTTCTGAAAGCATGGCTGGAGTTCAACTTCCAGTCGGGTTAGGATATACACTGTTGACGAGCTCCATCGAGACGGAGACCAGGGTCTAAAGCCTCTTTTGGAAGTGTACTGGGTCAAACGTCTGTGTGAACCTGACTATCGTGAGTGATGTTCACTTTGTATCAAACAGTCACTACAACTTGAAAACATTTGTAATTCCGTAAGAAATGTGCGAATTATTAGACCTGTACATGCATTAACACTTGGTATTATATCAGTGGTCATTGTAGTCATTTAGTTGCAGACAAAACCTCTATTAACACACTGGTTGTGAGTTTGCCACTGACATCGCAAACCAAATAATTGTCTACTTGTGATCATGTAAAATCCATCACCGTTGTGTTTAGCTGGGGTTGATAGGTCGGCGCGAGTAGCGTGGTTGATTGCGCTGACTCATTCGGGCGTGTCAGATCAGTATGGTCGCCCCGACTGAAACACTGATGGTGATATGTACATTAAACAGACTGGAAAACATTCTTGTCGTCTATACTGTCATCTGTACTGTTATCTATACTGTCAGATTGGACATTGAAGTTCAACACGTAGGTAGTGTGATCAAGATGTACTGATGTAGTCAACGCTCTATAATGCGACCAATAGAGAACTTTTATTAAGGAAGCTGGAAATTTGTCGATTCAGGCTGTCTTAGCTGTTGAATGCCTGACGGATTGACACTCTCCTTTGCCAATATCGTCGACATCGGAAATATTTTACCCAGAACAGATTTTACTAATCCGGTTTGTATTACAGGTGCACAAAACTGCAAAGTAACAACCACTGTGGTGATCAAGTGTTCTTTACCTTCATTCCCCTCCGTAGCCTCATCTTTGTGGTGCTGAGATATCAGTTGGTTGGTACATATTGACAGGGTCAAAGATAGTTTTTAAGCGTTCAGCCCTACGATGATTACACAGAATTCTTGTGCACATCGTTGACTCAGGCCAGCTCAAACATGTTGACTAATATGTCATTGAGTTCGCACCAAATGTGTTGAAATTATCCATTCGGTAGGCTCAGCCAGGTTCACTTGTGACTAATATTTGGTTAGCCTGGTCGTAATGATTGGTGACGCAGCAACTGATCGGTTGACTTCAGTCTTCACAAGGACAAGCATTACTGGAAGACTCTAAAATAGTACAGCTTTTTCGTAAGTAGTGCTTATCATTTAGGGGCTAGCTGAAAAATCCATCCCAGCGCAACACTCACAACCTAATGTGGGTGGTATCCAATCATATCAACCGAAGCATCAATTGCGTATCAACAAACAAAACAGTGCCTCGTAACTATGACGAACTGTGTGATTTCAGTCTTACTGAGAAATCTGGATCGTGAGGTTATATAACGGTGTTGACAAAACAGTTATTGTGCAGTCGAACAACCTTCGTATTGCCCACTGTGTTTAAAAGAGCCAAATCGGTCATACCGAACGTGAAAGCAATGGTGTTCAGTTTAACGCGATTGTCTCGTGAGGACGCAGACGAAAGATCAAAGCCCGGTCTTACCTAGGTCATGTATTGCCGGCGGGTTTTAACAAGAGAGAAGCCTGAGTTTAGTTCTCCTTCTATGAAGGGCCTAGCTCAAATGTCTATGAGAATGTGAAAGCCACCCTCAAGTGAGGGTGGAATTTACTGTGCCAGCAAAAATTCTAATTGGGCAGCGACGGATAGTCAACTGAAACAAGTTGTGTTTGCAAAGATAAACAGGTAATTGAACTCACGTAGTATTTTGAGGGCAGAGAACTGTCATGCAGTTGAGATAAGAACCCAAAATGTCAGTCCATATAAAGGGATACTTTTTAGATCAAAAATGGACGCAAAGTGTTTTTTTCAAGAGACCGAAGTATTTAATGGACTACGTGAACTCGTTCATAAGACGGTGTAGTTTATTATGGGAAGATGAAATCACCTGTGACATAAGACAGATTACTGAGTTTTCCAGCTCGAAATAAACAATTCTCAGTTAATTAAAAAAAACCAGAACATAATGAACACGCTTACGATAAGGATGAAACCCAATTGTGAAAAGTCAAGGCTTAGGCTGAATTCGAACCAGCTACAGAAACAGCATGCAAACACTCTAACAGCTTAGCTGTGAAGCCATGTCAGAAGTTCGGAAATGTCACATTTGAACTCGGCTGCCCACCTGTCCCACTGCTTTATATGAAATCCACCAACTGATCCAGAGATCGACTGTTCCAGCGGGGTTTCCAGAACAGTTCACGCTGGAATCCACCAACCCCTCTATTGAGCATAGGAATTGTATTACTGATGAGTAGTTTGGTAGATCCCATAGGAAACAATGGGGCAGGTGGGTAACCGAGTCCAAATGTGACATTTCCGAGTTCCTGGTATGACTTCGTAGCTCAGTTGGTAAAACGTTTGTCGCGTTTGGGCATGCTGTTTCTGTCACTGGTTCGAATCCAGCGGAAACCCCGACTTTTCAAAATTAGGTCTCATCTAAAATCACAACTCTGCCAAACTACTCATTAGTATTACGCTTATGACAGTCAGACATCGGTTGAAACGGGAGTGCAGATGAACGGATACGTTCTACTGGCTGAAATCAAATTAACAACGATCACCGCCCACTGTTCTGTATACGACAGATGTATACATCCCGTGCCCGAGATAACTGTGTTCTGTGGGTGAGGTTGACACAGGGACATGAACTACTGGAAGTCAAGAAAACTGTCAGGCGTGAACTAAATGTTTTGGGAAGGAATTTCCGAGTTGTGTAGTCTCATAGCGTCCGGTTCGGCTATTGCTAAAACTTCTCGACTAGTTGGAACTCAGTACATAAATCCGAAATATCTTTGAAACGCCAATGTACTCCGGAAACGTTATCAAGCGACTGTGCCTTGACAAACAAAATTGCCTCTGTGACTTCGTTTCTGATACAGGTTGACTGTTGGCTTTTAAACCGTCCGACTGATCTAGTATGAAGTGCAGCAATGGCAGATTAACGAATATAGAGGCAGACTATTTTTAGGCCTAATTTTTATAATTCAGAGCAATCAGCCAACCCCTCGTTAATACATTTCCTTTACTTCATAACTACACTGTTTGTACAGAGGAGACACGTCACCATATGACTTACTGTACGATAACCTCCGAAGTACCATGTCATTAGTTAATCTTACCTAGGTACTTGTCTTAAGATGTTTCCGAATCTGGTTGATTTCTGTATAGGGAACCAAAATCTGTACGGATGAAGTGCCTCCGAAGCGACCAAAAACACATGGCTATGACAGAATAGATAAATGCAAAAGTCACCTAAAGGGCATTTGACCAGATATCTTCCTTTCTGTTGTAGTGTACACAATTAAAACAATAAATTGGTGTTTTTGACTTAATTACGAGTTGAATGATCAGTGTGTTGGTCTGTTTACGTTGTAATAAGATGTTCCGGGAGATTTTAATCTTCCAGGCTACATAATGTTGAACTTAATAGTTACATACGGCCAACTTCTGAGTCACGTATATAAAGGATTACGGAAGGACAGAAAAACCACAAAATGACAAAATTACTGAGAGTGAAAATCCAATTTTAGAAAGGTGGACTCATGGCGCGAATGTCGTTGACAGTGGTACTGTCTTATAGATTCTGGCTTAGAAGAAGGGAGCGCTGTATTACAACTAGACGTGAAGGCTTTCATAGTCCGAAACCATCTCACGCATTGACAGGTATTCGGTCATCTTTAACGCAAAGCTATGAACATCATTTAAGTTATGGTTGATTAGCTCACGTTAAATGTGTCCGTAAGCAGTTGAATAGATTTGTTCCGGGCTAGCAATATTTCATACTGCAGCGTTGATTGTGTAACCACTACTGATATGCCTTCTGTTGTCGACCTCTGTTGAGTATGCCTTGGAGAAAAGACGAGTTGTTATCAGTGAGTCGTTTCGTATAGGCAGGAAGACACTTGCACCAGTCGAAAACTATGCGCTAATAGAGAACGTATATTGATCGGACTAAATGTAAACGAATATATGACCAACGTAATCCACCTTGCTAAGTTTGTCTGACGATTAAATCGACTGGACTAACTTCGATATCACAACCTTCATAGATTCAAATCCTTGAATGCTACGTGTTCTGGTTCGGATATTGATCCACTACCGTAATGTGTGGTGTGAACACCAGGATTGTTTAAGTCTTGTGTGTTCAAATTAAACTTCGTCACACACTCGTCCGTATTGTCATACGGGTGCCTTAATGAGCCGGACGGTGCACATTTATTTTGTCACATGGTATGTATGCAAATCAATATTTATGTGCATATGACTGCACGTAGTGTTGTGCCAAATGATGACGATCCGGTGGGCAGGTATAGCTCAATGCATTAAATACGTATGGCTCCTTAAAATACTCAACTTCCGGTCACTGCCCTCAACTGGCTTAGTGCGTGTCACACCTAAGACATACGACACTGTTATTGTTAGAAAGTGCGCAAACAGATGGGCACAAAAAAAATTAGATATTACTAGTTGGCAACAGTAATTTTCACATTAAATTTCTACATTTACAAACTGTTTTTCAGTTTTCTGTGAGCCTGTGATAAGTTGGATATCTACAGACTGTACTTTTCGAACATGTGAAACAGAAACAAACAATCTTATCGAATTAGGGTCGGCAGGAAATTCTGTCCGAATACAAACATTGCAACCGAACGTGAGAGGTGTTCAGTTTATTATGACCAAGTCCCCTACTACCTACTAATAACCAGAAGTATACGGGTCTGTATCAGTCGATAAGTTTTGTACGTTTCCTAAACCTGGTTACTGGTAACCTCATTGCTTCATTTGGTGTTTCGTTCGTTATGAACAGAAGCCTACACTTATCAAAGTCGTTTGAGTAACAGAAGAGGAGCGATGTTTTGAAGATCCAGTCTAAATCACTGGTAGGTTCTCCTAGGAGCTTCCTTATCGGAAGCATTCTAAAATAGACAGAATACAATTACTATTCAGTACATCAGTCTCCGCGTTTCTCGTATCACCATCATGAAATGACTGACAAAATAAGACTTCGATTCAACCTGCATACTAGACGGGATCATAAGAGTTGGGGGATTATGACTTATGGTATCTAAACTGGCTGTGGAAATGATGGTAACTCGCTCAGTTTCATAGGTTGTACAGCTCTTTCCTGGTTTATTGTAGAAGCCAGTAAAGGTGGAATACATGATGCATCTTCAATCGGGTGACATAATAGCACATTCTGACCGTAGTTTGAGGTTACTGTAATTGAACAACTTTGGCATAAATAAGTCAGACTCGGTTGGGTGTTTTTATGAATTACAGAACAAAACATGAAACTAGCTCGTAGGCTGAGAGAAACTGAGTACAACGCAGAAGACATTCTAGAGTCCCGCAGTTTTTATGGATCGCTTCCTTGTAGACTGTACACTCTGATGACTTGATAAACCAAGCGACCGTCACACTGTACTGTCCTGTTTCAATTGACACACCACAGTTTATCAAAAATCATGCAAAGGGAAGCACCTAGAGGCTTAGAGGCAAAAGCAAGAAGCAAGTATGCTCTAATTTCAGACAATCAGTCACGCGGATGCCAGTTATAATCACGGGGAACGGCGCCACAAGTAAATCCTGAGGTGACTATAAAGTGTGATTCATCTTGGCGGTATGATGTGATGGTCCTGACCTTTTCTGCTAACTTAGCCTGGTGGTCAGTCTTGTGCGCTGTATTGATCAAGCGACTTGTGCTCACTAGTGATTCGGTCCTTGCAAGGCCAACCATGTGAGACTGGGTAGACAGGAGCAACCAGACAAAAGGCAGATGTGCTCGGTGTGGATGGTGACAGTGTGTTGTGTCTTGGTTTAAATTGATGTTTGTTCTTGACTGGCCTGGTTTTGTGTGTTTGTGACTTGTCTGCCTATACAACAGTACTTTGACCTAGTACTTGTGTAGCTCTACAACCTCCGCCTAGCTATTGCAATTCGGTTGATGTTGGGAGTCGATGCTGTTCAGTTTGTGTGTGTGCGTTATCTGTCGGTCCATTGTTCTTCAGGATCTCACTTGGCAGTTCCTCTTTGCCCCTCAGCTTTCCTGTTAAGCAGTGGACCAATCGCTATCTGCACCTCTAGTAAATCCGGGACTAGAGCAAGTGAAGGTTTGATGGTCTGTTACAGCAGGCTGTTCACGGTCACTCAGTCAATGGTAGCAGGGCGGTTTAGTAAGCTACCAGTGTGTTTGCGCCAGACCTTCATGTTATCTTCTGGCTGGATTCGCGAACAACTAATGTCCACGTCTACCAGTGCTTTAATGGACGGGACCGATGAATTGAAGATCGCATTGAGCAAATCCTTATGTCACCGACGATCCGCGGAGCCCTGTATCCGTTCACCCTGCTTCTTCCACCAGTTGTCCTTGATTCCGCAAACACGCTCGGCCAGTTGACGGTGGTTACTCCGGAAAGTGACCTTTTTTACTTCATTGTCCAGGTTAAGTGCGGAGGCGCCGTTTGGAATATGCACTGCTTCAGATGATTCACTCCATCTGGGCACACGAGGCCGTGCCGTAAGAATTCAAGAATGCCGTTATCTTACCCTTGATGAAAGGTAAGGGTAGCAAACAATGTCCCGACGGCTATCGGAGCATAAGTCTTCTGAGCCACGCAGGCAAAGTGCCTGCAAGAATACTTCTGAACCGGCTGAATACGGAATTCTTAAAGACTGATGTCCCTGAGAAGTAATGCAGATTCCGGACGAGTCGGAGTACAATCGACCTGGTGTTCGATGCTCGACAAATTCAGGAGAAATGCCGGGAATGGAACCAGCCTCTGCATGCCATGTTTGTAGACTTCACCAAGGCCTTCGATTCCGTGAACAGTGAAACTTTGTGGACGGTGCGTGGTAAGTTTGGATGTTCAGTTAGATTCGTCAGTTTGATCCGAATGTTGCGTGTGAGCAAGAAGACGAAAGTATATTCGTGTCGATTGACTTGTGATGATTTTGGCATTGTCACTGGCCCGAAGTAGGGTTGTGTTCTAGCCCCAGTTTATATTTGGTTGTCATGGCAACAGTCGCTTTTCAGGAATCGTCAGGGGACGGCGTTGAGGTATTGTACTGGGTGAATTGGTGTCTACTGAATATTCGACGGTTCGGCGCCCCAAATCGGCCACATACCTCAACGATGAGCATGCTTCTGTTTGCGAGTGACAGCGCATCGTTGACACACTGTGGAGAACCGCAACGCCTGACGAGGACCTTCTCGTCCGCGGCATCCAAGCTCGGATTTGACTTAAACGTAGGTAAGACGTTTTTTTCTTTCAGCCATCTCCTGGCGAAGGTACTGTTCGTACACCTTCACCCTAAATTACCGTTAGTGAGGAAGTTGTCTATAGTTGCGCGAAATTTCGCTACTTGGATAGCACCATGTTCATCCATCTTTCCGTGGACCACGAGTTAAGAGCTCGTGTGGTGGAAGCTAGAGCAGCTTTCGCACGTCTTGAAAGATGTATTTGGAAGAATCACAGCCCAGAGGTGGCCACCAAGTTCTTCGTGTATTACTCAACGGTGTTTCCTATACTGCTGTGCGGCAGTGAAACGTGAATATTGTAGCAATGGAGTATGTGCTGCCTGAGCAGTTTCCATTTGTAATGTCTAAGCCGCATCTTAGGTAGTCGATTGTCGGACATGGTTCCGAATACTTAATTACTGCTGCAAGCGACCACGGATTGAATGAAAACCATGCTAATGCTTAATCAGCTTCGTTGGCTAGGTCACGTTCGTGGAATGAGCACTGGTCGTATTCCAAAGCAGCTGCTGTATGGACAACATCAATCACGTAAGCGGAATCCTGGTGGTCAAAAACTGAAATAGCAAGATGTTATCCAGCCAAGCCTTTCGCGTTGTAAGATTGATCTTATATGTTGGGAACAGTTAGCATTGAACCGGACGGTCTAGTGAAATATGGTCCGGACGGGCGCCGTAAATTCAGCCAGCAATTAATGCACGACCAAGAACGGGGGCGTGTGGTACGCAAGGAAACCATCGGTGCCGTAGGTCATGGTGACATGACCATAGGGCTTTGTGGTGTGTAAGGCTGAGAATGTGCTGACCACCTGGGATTAGCTGATCACCAACTTACTCGTAGTACATCGTCCGTCAAGAGACAACTAGTATGCTGAGCCCAAGTAGGTTACCTCCGTGATAACCAGTTTTTCTTGTTCGTGTCGGCCAACGAGTAGCGTCGTTTAACAATTTACCAGTTCCCTTTTTTAGAAATTTGAGTGTCTGTGGTCTTCAATTTTACCTTTGTCTCAGTTTTGTTGGTTTATTGTATGATGAATGCTTTGTCTGTTTACTTTCAGTCCAACCTTGAATTTTTTTCTTCTCCTATACTGAGCTACGTCTTTCATATATTTTCAATATATTTTTCAATTTTAGATCTTACCATTGGGGTCTTTCTCCATTTATTTTCCGAAAGGTAGGGATTTTACCATCGTGATAGCCAGTTAACTGGCTAACCAGCAATGGTTGTTGCTTTCTACCTATGGATGGCGATGACCACCAATAGGTTTCGTAGAAACCCAATAATCACGTTGGATTTAAGCTTGTGGCACAGGCGGTAGTAATGAGTCAGTACTAGAAGCGTTAGACTAAGAATGAAGTTTATGCCCTTATGGTCACTGTTTTTGGTAAGGCCATCAAAAATCGGCAAGGAACGACCGTGGGACCGGAATTGGAAGGAGTCTCAAAACGAGGACGTTTACCGCAGTTTAAATCCCAGTCTTAGAAAGGACGGTAGCAGGTTTTGAGTTCTAATCAGCGCAGTAAACTTCATTGTAGTTATTTTTGTTCTAAAACAAATGGCTGGGAGTCTATCTAAACACAAAGTCAAATGCCGACGTTGTTCGGTTTGGTTTACTCAAGTTTCTGTGATGTTCATCACCACAACCTGGTCAAGCCCCCGGAATTCTTGATTTTAGTGTCTCCTGACGCTCACCATCTAACCGATACTCGTGGATTGGTTGCGTCTTTAATTGTACTCTTCAGGTAGGGTTAGCACGGATGGGGAATCGAGCCGGCATTCGTACGCTTTACAAGCCAAAGCTCTTAACCAATCGACCACCGTGAACATCGGTCGAGATGGGTAATTTGTTTGTACGTGGGTTGTGTTTTGTTTTACACTTAGAGGTAGAGGGCTTATCACATTTAGGCATTCTGTTTCTGCCACTGGTTTAAGTCGAGCCGGAGTCAAAAAATTTTACATTTCGGTATCATCTAAATTAAGAAGACTGTCAAAATATCTGTTGTTATGTATCTCTTAACTACAGGCAAAAACGTGCTTTAGTTGGGGTCGAATGAATACAAATTATAACGCCTTAGGTTGGGGCAGCGACTAATTTAGATGCTAACCATAAGAACTGAGTAACCGTACGTATGTAACAGAACACAACTTCTGAAGACATGGTAAACCTGTGATGACACTCTAATATGAGTCTGTATGCTCGCGGAGTCTTTCGATTATAGGCACATCCTCAATCCCCTAGAATTATTTCAGAATTTATTCTACAGTCGAAGTCTTTATTCTTTCAGCCTTGAAGTCGGGTATTTCCACAATTTATAAACATCTTGATGCAAGTAAGTCCCTTCAGACATTTGTCGGTGGTTTTAATATTTTGGTGGCAACCTCTTTTGTAAAGCGCAATGGCAACCATTTTCTCTGGTGTATGGAACAATGGAGCATGTTAACTGATTCACGCCTGCTTGGGTCTCAAGGGGTTGTGGACTAGTTGGCCAGGGGAGGTGAAGGGCTTGCACGAACTGTTTTTGGGCACACAGACAGGGGTTGTAGATTTTGATGGCAATTGCCTCGGCTGTTGATAACAGTCGCAATCTGACAGCTCTGGAGTGGGTTTGACGAACTTTGTAGATGACTCGAAAGGCCTCATCTGGCCTCGTTATTCACAAACGTGCCGTTAAGAGAAACTA
>LUCH01000217.1:177181-218704 GCA_013368495.1 Paragonimus heterotremus | reverse complement strand
TAGTTTCTCTTAACGGCACGTTTGTGAATAACGAGGCCAGATGAGGCCTTTCGAGTCATCTACAAAGTTCGTCAAACCCACTCCAGAGCTGTCAGATTGCGACTGTTATCAACAGCCGAGGCAATTGCCATCAAAATCTACAACCCCTGTCTGTGTGCCCAAAAACAGTTCGTGCAAGCCCTTCACCATGTTAACTGATCCTATATGGTGTGGCTTGCTTCGGGTGCATGGGATGTCATAGCTTGCGTGAATGACCCTTGACCTTTTCCGTTTGACTGCTAACCGGTTGAGTGTCAAACCCGTTTGTCTAGTGGTTTAGCCCTCCCCACACAACGATTTGAATGGACACTAGGACGTAAGACAGACGGGCAGATTGGGTGTTGACGTTCCATTTGGATACGAAACATGCAACTAGGTGTCATTGTTGTTCAGTTCGCACCACTCACAACCGTCGTACGCTAACTGACACAGCCGGGTCAGGCTTTCAGTGGTCATGATTCTCCTATTCTCCACTTTCTAGAAATGAGGATTAGAACGGCAACATATTTGTCATAAGAATTCTGTTGATAAATTTGCTGCTTGCTGACAGCGCCTCAACAAAGTTTCATAACGTGCATTCACGCAGGCGGTTAGCAAATAAGCGGGATAACACTTTTCATATTTTTTTCAGCTTGTCTTTTTGGTTTGATTTACAAAATAAAAATTTAAATCAATTCCTCATATATACAGTGAAGAGAGGTCCGGTAAATGTAGTACCTATGTTAGAGTTCGTAATTCAACAGTCATCTTGAAGGTCCGACATTTTTCTCTGCACGCCTAGTTGCATCATCATCTTGAGGAATTTAGACTTATGTATGGTCTGTGAACAACAGAAATTGTTATCTGGAAACTCAGTGACGGTCTCGACCCCTAAGGAGCGCTACTTTCAATGAAGTGTTTATTTTCCTGTCTGTTCATATTGCTCACTACGTGTGCATGACACCCGTACCACCATGGGTTGTTTGTTCGATAAGCCGGCGAAGCAGTCCATAATTTGGTCACTACTCCTTAGACAGTTCCATTGCCCAACAGGTCACTGACAAGGCCGCCATGCCGGCTTAAGTTTGCTTTTGCTAGTTGTGGTACAAATGCGGGTCACGTAGATCTTAGTCCATATCATTGTCAAGTCAACACTGAGAATCTACACAACATATGCATCACAGAAACACAAAAATAGTTACGTCTGAACGGTCAAACGCTTTCACTCGAGATTAACAAGCAGATTGCAAGATCGTCTCGATAGGAGACACTATTATTCTCTGTTAAACCAAATCGACAAACTCACGCTTAGGACCCCCTAGACAGACCGAAGTCTCCGATCTAATTACACCTGATAAGAGGTATTTTAGTTTACTCATGAGTAGCCGGGGATTTGGTTAATTCCATGCTAAATATAACTTACGCTTAACCGTAGCCTTCGCACTCACATAGACATTCCAATCGACCCATTTTTGAAAAAAGCAATAGACTCGAGTTTCACTTCTGTTAGACCTCGCCAGTAGTTCACATTGTTGCCACGGTCGGTACTAGAAATGTGATCACGCTTTCATGAGGCAACCGTGTTGATCACTGCACCACTGACCTCACATTAACCATGACCGAATTAACATATCTAAATGCTCAGCCACATTCTCATGTGAATAACGTTCAGGCTGTCCAGTCGCCTCTAAAAGAGACACAGTGATTGTCCTGTTAACCACAATCGATGACCACTCGACTACGACTTCTCTCTAAGTTGAGGTCACAGAGATCATTGACCTGTTCAGTTATATTTCGCTTACCGATAAGCAGTAGGGTATTTTTGTTTTACATAAATTGAACACCATTTTCAACTGATCGCGGCTCTTGCATTCCCTATGACTTTCCAAACAAGTTGGCAGCGTTATAACGACACAATTCATAGCCTATACTACCACGTTCAAATGTGTACCAATTTCATGAAAAGTTCATCCAAAAAACAACAAGCACTGCAACACCGAACATCTTTAACCACAAACCTGTTGCTCCACAAAAGGATTACGTTTACACCTCTCCATGTCTCTGGTTCGCATTGGTCTACAGACTTCATTCAGTTCAGTATGTCTTTTCAGAGATTCGGCTGATGAATACCAGGCTTCGAGAAATTCATGTTTGATGTTTGCCTGAATAAGGAATCCCGCAGTGCTCAGATTGAAGGTGTGTCCAGGCTGATCCTTTTGGATAGAGGCTGCTGAAAATTGGTCTTACCTCTTGATTACTAATTCGTGTTCATGTACTAATGTAGATAATCTTCGTCGGGTGTGGCCGATTCAATGTTGTCCGCAGTCATTGCGTTGGATCTTATACATAACGTTTCGTTTATCGTTCAGTTTGAGTTGTTCCTTTGGTTTTACTAATATTCTTCGTAATATTGTCGTTGGTTTGTGCGTTAGCACGATCCCGTGTGGTCTCAGAAGTCTAGCGTTAACTTCCGATAAGGTTTTCAGTTATGATGATACAAATCGTTTCGTTGGTGGCTCCATACAGTTTGACTCCCTTTCCTTCTGCAGCAAACTTAATGTGGTAAAATTTGCTGAACATCCGTTGAGAAGAAATCACGATATACGATACAAAGTCATTCTGGTATAAAAGGTCAAATATTCATCGAAGTCCAACAATCTCCACGCTCAAACCCTTACGCTCAAAAAATCACACAATGATGATGTGTTCTCATTTGATGTTGGACAGAATGCAGCCCCAATTCCGAGTTCGGAGAATATCCGGATGCCCGAATCAGGAGAGAATATTTCTCTCAGTACTTGGGAAGGATGCAGCAAGTTGTATGGAAAGAGTGACTACACACTGGACCTTCTACAAAGAAGCGGTCATCGATCTACCAACTGAGATCAATCCATAGTGGTAGCACTTGAATGTGAGACTACGTGGCAGTTCGAAGCGGCAGTAGCGTAGTTCAGATCAAAAGTTGTAATGTGGGCTGGAAATACGGAAGACCAATGTATTAGGTCACACATCGTTGAAAGAAACGTTAAAAGCTAGTCGTAAGTTGATAACACTGGACTGTCTAATTCGTTTTAAGTTTCTCATTATCACAAATACAAAGGAAAGTGCAATATTCGTAGTTGACAGAATATTCCATGGGAAAAGTTTCGCACAATATTTCATCAGCAATGGGATTCTCTACCGTACGCAGCCACGCGTCGTGAATACAACCACAAACTGGCCTGTGGAACACAACTAGGTGTTGGTGGTCGTAATGGCTGACCACGCAATCCACTCGATACAAACACCGTAGACATCTACTTGTGACAACAATTCAACAATGGTGCACACTAGCAAACCTAAGACCATGCAGGAATTGAATGCATCCGTCAATCTGGAATGTTGCAGAACAACCGGCCGTTTGTCTTACTCTACTTGTCACATGACCGGTCAATAGATCTGTGGGCTGTTCGTCCAAACTGAGCTGTGGTGGGGTTATCTGAGCTGTCGCTCAGATCAATCTTTGTCTGAGCATCACTGTCTGGGTATCACTTGTGCAGGTCCGACTAGTGCATGTCACTATGCCGTCCATGCACTAACACGGTTCTTCCGACTTTGAGCCATTGGATGAGTTCGTCAGTGTGCATGTGACCAGGTACGTCCCTGCATAAGATCACGCATCAACATCGCAATCACCATGGCTACATCAGCCATCGACAAGGACGTCGTGAGAAACAGAACACAATTCATATATATGAAACCAACGTGCCATCTTAGATACTGAGTAAAAAGCCAAAGCATACTGCGAAATTACCTACAACCAGCAATAGCTGCCTTAAGGAAAACACATCTAAACGACAGCGCACATCACGGCAGTGAATGCCATTTATCAACATCGCATCGATCGACAAGCCAGACTCACAGACAGCATTCAATCTGCCAATAGTTATCTTCGTTTACCTAAATAAAATCACCGTCTGTTCTCCTCCAGTCTTACTCTAGCTGACCGTGACACCAGGTTACCTGACATCTTGAGAACATGGCCTAAACGCCTAAATCTATGCATGTATTATGCAAGATAAATGAAGTTAACTTTCCCATATTTCTCACTGAACACATGTTTCTTGACCATTTCGTTACATGTCCGTGGATGCCACACAGCGAGTGTGTCTGGCCACAATCATGATCGGATAACTGAAGACAGATTACGCCCTTTGTTTCTTCCGAAAACAGTTCGCAATCCTCAAGTCTCATCATTATCACAGTGACCTTATGTGAATGACCTCTCTCTTCCAGAGAGATTTCTCCTCGTCGTCATTATCAACCTAGATTAGTGTAGTGAGTAAAGACGTTAGAAATGATGATATCTACCTGATATTCCGATATTCCACTGTCGTTAATGCTCCATTCTGTATGCGAGATTGATCAACATCCTGTACAAATTCATAGTCCACGACTAAAACCACAGCCTTGCAGAACCACTTCGCACGTTCAGGTTGTAGAGTGCATTGTGAATGGTAATGGAGAGACATATGGACGAATCGGATCATCAAATCTCATGTTTCTGGATAATTCTTAGGTGAAGTGTTATTAGACAATGCACACTTCATAAGCTTGTCTGACAGTATAATTATGGATATATTTCAAAATGACCAACATCAAAGTCCAATGAATTTTCCTGCATGACGAAACTAGTTACGAAGACCTGGCCAGTCTGACGGTGGAGGATGCATATTCGACCGCTCCAAACCTAATGGTTTGAACAATGACCTCGGAAGTCATGTCTCGTGGGCGATGACAACTGCAAAATCGGTCATGCACTTTCTGCAGATTTCGACCATAACCGCGTATTATTTGTGACTTTGCCTGATAAAGTTATAATGCCATTAGGGTTTTTGGGACAGCCTGGGATGTTACACACTTCCAGTCAGTGTTAGTGACAACCGCACTGATCCATGAGTTGCATTATGCTCAAGACAGACGGTATACGTAGACCTCACAAGATATGTTGCGCAGAAAGAGTGCAAAAATATGATGTGAACATCACACACAACTGATCACAGGTGTCAAACCCTTAAAGATATCTCAATTAATCTATTTCTAAAAGAGCCACTATACTGGAGTTTCGATTTTGCTGGAGGTTGTCAGTAGTGCCCATCCTTGCCACGGCTGGAGCTGGAACTCGGGACTGCGATTTTATGAACCAACAGTGTTTACCACTGCGTCGTTTGGCTTATGTAAAGCAAGACTGGTGTATCACACATTCGCCCGTAAGTAAGATTCGGGTTTTTCGATCGCTTTGTCAGAGGGCGAACCAACTGTCTTGAGTGTTTGCATGTGATAATTCAGTCGCATCATATGTGAGTCTAATAGCGCAGTGGCCAACACGGCCACCTCCTGAAAATGTGACCGATTTTCAAATCCTGCCCGTGACAATGATATTCACTACGGACGAACTCCAGAAAAAAAGAAACTCGAGTCTAGTGTTTCTTTTCGAAAAGGGCCAACTGAACTGATTATGGGAGTGAGATAGGTGCGACAGATGCTAAGTGATGTACTATTTAAATAAAACCAAAATCCCATGATAATCACCATTAATTCCAAAAATAATCGCCTTTATCAACGTAAGCTACCTGAAACTTATTACAGCATTAGTAGATATACTCAAAGCTTCTCCAGAAAATCCTTCAGAAGTGATGACCTCGGAGTCACTCAAACCAAACGCGGCAAGAATTAGGTCCAAACACGCAAAAGTTGTGGTTGATTTGTTTTTAACCAACAGGTTAATAGTACGACTATGTTCATGCCTTTTCTGATCACTCTGGGGTTCAGACATTTCCGATGGTTTACATCAGAAGCATAGCCATAACAATCGTGTCAACAAAGGTCATACGATGTTTAGTGCGGTCGACCTGCACCATACTTGGAGTAACTGACCGGATCCCTAAGTGAGGGTCAGCTTGATATCAAGGTGAAGGAATTTCTTACGTCCGACGCAAATAACCAATTCGGGTTTGTTACAACTGGAAATGACACGTGTTTTCAATGTGAGTTTGAGTGTGGTTCAACAAGCTGTAAGCTCACACAAGAAGACAAGCTAGTATAACTTTTCTGAGGCGGGCCAAACAATTTGTGATTTAGTGGCAGTGCAAACAGAACATTTAAGAGATACCTCTCTAGATTTTATGGTCAGCAATTTTTGGAGGGATTCGTACGTGCAACTTGTAGTAAGCGACAAGTGTCCTAACCTGTTTGCTGGTTTCATTCACGCAATTAGGAGAACATCTAAATTCATCGTCTCATATACAACTACTCGCTTCTAAAGGTCTGTTTTTTAAGCAGAAAATAAGTTTGCGATAACCCTAATGTTGACATGGTTACATGCTGTTAACAAAAGAAAAGTGGAGATTTTTCCACGTGGATTCAAAAGTTTTCAACGTGTTTTAAAACAAACCTTCCACTGTTCATTCACAGTATCTCAGTTAGTCATATATAGCAACATCATATGCAAGTTAAGCATCCGGTAGAGTATTAATGGTCGATACGTTTGCCATCACACTTCAGTAATAGTAGAAAACGTAATGATTTAATAACAGCGGTAAAACTTCAAAAGCGAGCTATCAAGCCTGGAAAATTCGGCTACTCAGAACAAAATGGCTTACCACATTTTATTAAACCAAACTGCTTATATGAAAGCAGAAGTAGTTTTACAAGTCCTTCAATAGAAATCGAATTTGTGGTTTCACTGTACACATTACTGACAGGAGTAAAATTAGATATATCTTAATTACTAAAACCATAACCGACGCGCGCATACATAATCGGATTGCACAGCAATATATTACAAGGTTAGGTTCATACGCCTTTTATTGTATTCTCTTAAGTAATACCCCAAAACAAATTTACTGCCAATATGGTTTGGGTCAATCAACTTTCGTCTGGTAAGCATGAAGTCCGTAATAAAGCAGATTAACATGAAGCAAAAAAATTGCGAGGTTGACTGGAGTGTGCGAATAAACAGTGAGCGTGGATTTTTGTTGAAAGGTGGAGTATTTTCTCGTACGGAAAATATGGGACCGGGTTTTAGTTCAGCAGGTAG
The DNA here is from genome assembly GCA_013368495.1 of Paragonimus heterotremus. Lineage (NCBI taxonomy): Eukaryota > Metazoa > Platyhelminthes > Trematoda > Plagiorchiida > Troglotrematidae > Paragonimus > Paragonimus heterotremus. Next base: position 211,608 of record LUCH01000217.1, on the reverse strand, counting down.
CCACAGTACTTGTTTTCTGATTGTTCATCGTTAGATAAAACACTTTTGGCCTAACAATGGATTTGAACTTCCGTTTCTACAACCGAAACATCATATAGATGCTAAACATTTTTAAAGTTAAGTTGACTGCGGCTAGTCTTTCAACAGCATATCTAATCAGTTACCGTTGTTGGATTCTAGATATGTTGCCATTCAACTATCGGCCATCTGCTCGAGGCACACCAACAGCCGTACTCTTGTCACATATTGTCAACGGTATTAATCAGTCATTTGTTGTCCCTACAAAATATTACGGTATATGGTGTGATTTTAACGCAGTTGTACTAACGTTTACACAGAAAGAACAGATCGACGATCATCACAGCGAGTTGCCGAACTCACCCCGAAATGGCTGAAACAATTGATGACGCACCAACTTCAACTTGGTGAACTGTCTGCTCGAAATCCAACGTCATCGCTCGGCAAACACACCATGACAACAGGTTACTAAGTTGATCCACTAAACTCAGTGAATATACTGTTGTGTAGTTGAGATCCGAAGTTGCTTTTTTTCTGCGAAACGATACTTATCCGAATTTATTAGCGGACCTTATGTATACAAAAAAGGTTGAGATAATTTATCGGGTTGTTGTGGTCCTGATTACTTAATGCTCGGTGTGTCTGTAGGCATGTCTACTCCCTGTTTGCTCTCATCTGTATGATGTACATATTTGAGATGTTTTAAGTTTGCGACTGGTTAGAATAAATGAACTATTAGTACATCGCAACGTATCGCTTGAAGGAAGCTCACAGTTTGAACTAACATAACCATCGTGTTATCTTTAGTTTGAAAGTTTAATACCGCCGCTTGTTTGATTCATTTCAGTAGAAGACTGACAGCTTTCAAGTAGTTCCCGCTTAAGATACACAGTATATTTTTAACTCTTTGTCAGAAAGTATCAACTAACAGCTGTCTTGAGTGCAACGTGGGTGGTTAATCTCTTAACCTGAGACATTCCGCAAGTAGGTACTAGAACATTAGCAAATCAGGAATAACAACGCTATTGTATCTATTTATTTGGATTTTGTCCAAATCGAATTACTTACACACATAAACGCATTTCAGCTATTACGTTGATGGTACATTTGAGTGAATTGTAACTGACATATGTTTGCATGCACGATCAACCACAGAGCGATTCATAAACGGTTACATGACATTCAAACTGAGCTCTCAGGAAACGGGGTGAATTACTCCAGCGCAGGTTTACACGGGATCACTTGCCACTTTTTCTTGGCCCGGTAGCAACCATCGGTTAGAAAATGAAATCTGTTGTTCACGTGCCAAGACGTATATTTCATTCAGATAGCCAGTTAGTCGTCCTTGTGTTTATTCGATTGTGCACAGGTCAACAATCTCTTGTCTGTAGACATGACCCTCCTGTTCAGAGTATAGAGTGGCAACGTTTGAGTTGTTCACATCATACTCATGATCCATGTCGTATGCTTTAATAGTTTGAGGTCCTTGGAATTCAACCTACTTTGACAGTATATGACTGCATACGCGCTGGCGCGTCATGTCATCTTTTTATTGACAAATTCAGTTTCACTTAAAAATGACTTAATGGGCTTTCAGATCAGTCCAGCTGGGTAGTTCAAGAGAGGATTTATCGTCCTATGTTGGGTTGCTATTTTAACAACGGTCATTTAACACGGCCTTGAATGATTCAAATAAAATCGAAGTCGAAGAATTTACTGAGTAGTCATTAGGAAAACGGTGAACAACCCGGTATTCGGTCATTCAACATCAGACCAAATAAATACCGTTTACGCAGAGTAGTGATGCCAAAACAAACTGGGCAAAATAAGTAACAAAATAAACAACATTGTCGTTGACAAAAGCCTATAAGTTGCCACATTCCTGGTCTGTCCCAACCATACTCAAGCCTTGTGTCTATGGTCAAAGTGTCTTTTATTGTGGTTTCTTTTAATGTATACTCATTTATTTGTTCGTGTGTAAATAGTTATGTAGGCCACATGACCAAGCGCTTATCTAAAGGTACCCATGAACATCATCCAGCCTGGATCAATAACAGTCACCTAAACAACTATCAGCGCAATTGTGACACGTCCTATCGATCTGCGCCATACTTTCAACCAGGCCTCTTCTTTTCGTCCGATTACTCAAGTTAACAGCAGTCAGTCAAAAGCCGTGAGATGTAGAATTTTGGCCACAGCTGAGAGGATCGGGATTTGATTGGCTAATCCACCTTTCGCACAGAGAAGAGCTTTGTTCAGATCGTACGATTGCCATGGCCAGCCACCCACAGCATGATCGATTAAACTGCCACAGTTCCAGTTGCGTCATAATTGTCATGCAACTTCATTGAAACGTTGTCTTCATGTTTACTTGTGATGTGATTGACCTCATTTGAGCCTGTTCCCTGTTTTGTTCGCTTCGTCCCGAAAAACTATTTCTTAGAAAATTCATATATCTGGCTTGATGATGAATTACAGAAAACGAGCTTGTTCGCCATATCATATAGCTGAAAATAGAATTTATACATGAACTACTTACTAATTTGACAGTAGTTACACTTATAAGTGCAGTGATTCACGCAAGCAAGAATTAGACAACAAAACCTGCAATCTAAACCAAACGGCTTACTTTAGTTAACACTCATGGCTCGGGCGTGTGGGGCACGTCTGGATATTCGAATTTTGTCTGTCCTCAACAGAGTTCAGATCAGCGAACAGGTCTACTAATGGAATTGAGCGAGCGAACGGACAGCCAGTTTAGTTGGCTGAGGGTGAAGACGGGGCTTACGCGTTGTACTACTCAATTTACAGAGCTTCGTCATTTCAGTGGTTTGGCCACAATGGTCCACGGTCGGCAACTGGCTGCTTACACTCACCTCAGCACTCGGGAGACAACGTTGACCTAAGAAGCAGCATGCAGTGGTGAGTGCAAATATGCAGTAAGAAATACGATACATCCCCTAACGGATTGTGTTTTCACGACAAGATTTCCGCCAGACGCTAGGTAATAAAAACTGCATTTAGGGATGAAACGGACTCATAAAGTATTGACTGATTTACTGAAAATCACCCGTGCGGACTGTACGTGTAGATGATTGATAACGGTTTAGTGTCGATACGATGATTTCACCGAAAACACTTCGAATATTTTGGCCTTGAGGTGATTGGTTCGTTCTGTCTGTCTGTCTGTCTGTCTGTCTGACTCTTATTATGCTGAATTATGTTGGATCGCATTTTCTTCAGTCTATTTCGTTGGACCTTAGCCGTTCGCGCCTTAGTCAGGTTGAAATATCATGCTGGAACCAGATCACACTCCTGAAACGAAATTAGGATAGCGTACCAAGTATCTGACAGCTGGAAAGCTTATTGACCTGGCTTTTGTCTATTTGGCCCATGGTGAAAATGTGGAAGACAACTAGGGGGTAAAACATAAAGCATATGAGTACGCTATCGGTTACTCGTAAATTAGTTCGAAGGTTTATAAAACAGTGTGTCACAAAAAGCAGTTCTCATGGCGTTCGAAGAGGTAGCTGATCTCGCATGTCGACAGTTACCCGTTCCGCTAGTGATGTTCTGTCGTACTTAAATGTCAGTCTCCAAAAAAGTGCCTGTTGGTCCATTTAAACATTTGGTACTTTGATGTCTGCTATACACAGTATACGCGAAAGTTACAAGATTTGGCCATACGGGGAGGCCCGATTAAAAAGAGCTTCAATCGTCTGACGCGGACATATGTGGGTCATTTTGCACGAGGCATTTATCACAAAGGGACATATAGTCGACAGCTTTTGCCACATTATACATTTTGTGCGTGAAGCCACTTGGATAAAACATTCGGTTGACGATGGATTGGCCGCCACATATACTAGCCAGTTCTAGTTATTGGTATTCAGTAATCCTTACACGCTGCCTGTGGTTCATTTGTGAAGTACAAAAATGTCGCAGTATCGAATTTTGTTTCTTTGAAATGATACACTTCTCTAGCACCGGTACAACATTCTGCTGCGGAGAAATGGAGCTGAGTGACTTGCGTAGTACTTTGCGTACACCCCGTCATCACCCACAACCAACTAACCTGGCTGCCCGTTCGATCATCCGACTACGTTAGCAGGCTTGTCCGTTGATCCGAACTCTGTTGAGAGCATACCAAATTTAAATATTCAGACGTGTTACACACGCCCTTGCCCGGTTTGGACTCCAGGTTGTGTTGTCTGTTTCATACATCTAAGGCGTCATGTAGATTAAGGTTCTGAGAACCCTGATGGTAGTTTAGACAGTGCAGCACTACGATTAATTGCGATCTGCGCGTTCGCTTTTGATACCACTGCTCTGCACTTCAGCAGGGGAGCACCGCACTGGAAAACTGTTATGATTCTGTAGTCATGTCTAAATATTTATACTACCTTTGGCTTTCAGAGGGCTGACTGTGATATTGACTGGTTCTAGATACACGGTTCAATCTGACTTCCGCCCCAAAGACTGCACTAGTTACCGCACGGCAAAACAATCATACACTGAAGTCATCATACTAAGGTATACTTGGCCACCTCACAGATTCTGGTGAACAGATTTTCACAAGACATCTCCCAGCTAATGCAAACGGTGATGATACTTTGTTCACGAATCGAAGCACAGAACTATCACGTTTATTTTTTGCAAGGATCGAGTAAGAACACTGATTAGTTTGAAGCCGAAGCATTGATAAAACCAGCGATCAATCAAAAAGATTTTGTGAACTACGAAAGGACTTCTGTTATTAAATGTTGAGTCAGTTCACTTTTGTTGGTATCATTTTTCACAATAGGTATAAGTGTATCCAGCATCTAGGTCACACATTCCATTACGTAGCAACGAATTCTGCCCGTCATAGATAATCTTTGTTCGTCTCATAATATCATTCCGTGTGTGGTACTTCGGAAATAGTTGGCTGTTCACCAGAAAAATCTCGTTTCAGGAAAGCGCGTCTTGCATGAAAGGAGTTCCGTAGCGCCGGAAATCAGACCAACTTGGAACACTTCCATTGACTGCAGTATGTGAGCTAAATTGTACAACGTACAACACGACGGGTTGTACAAGGGAGAAGGCAATGCGCGTAAACACAGTTTAGTGACCCTTCAAGAAGTTTGTGTGGCTGTCTGGTATTGGTAAAAAGAATGGTACTGTTGAATTTTACCGCTCCAAATTAAAATACTTTCCTCGCCACAGAATACAGCACAGCACTATAAAAACAGAACGTTGAGCGCGTCAGAACACCACAACTCAGATTAAAAAACATCTAGAAAACCACACTTAACTACATGTATATGTATATGCATATTTTTGTACGCGCCAGCTGTCCCTGTGATAGTACTGTATAAAACGGTCTTCATTACCTGAGTGCTCGTTCACCTAGCTATTCCATTTTATACCTTCTGAGGGTTTGATTTGGGTTTCTTCACCAAAGCGCCGCTTCATTTCTCTTTTTTATCTTGTATGGATTAAATAGTAGTCTATCACCGAAACTCGACTACTTTCTTAACTGAGAATACGTGCTCACTTTTTTGAGCACCTGGTGGTTATGTCTTCCGAAATTCTAGAATACAGTCATTGCAGAGTTACTCTTTATTTTTCTCGCTAGTCCCTGTGGATATGAATACATCGCAAAAGCATCCACTCGTAGACTACCCAGACTGTATCCTTCAGATCTGTGAAGAATGTTTCTATGTGAACACAGCTAAATTTGGTTCAGCGCAATCACCTTGGGATTATATGCGGTCAGACGATTTTTGGTTTTGTCAAGTGATATGGATACCTCATATATGAATATATACTCACATGTGCTGTCGAATTTCATGGTCAGGAATGTGGCCGATGCTTGCCGTGAAACGAATGTGGTTTGGGTCAACAGTATACAAAAAATACACAAACAGCTTTAACTTGTGGCCAACAGTCAACACGTTTACATGAGTCTTACCGCCATTTGCTGTTTTACTGAGAGCACTTGGCTACCGAACCGGTAACATTTTCGTAGACGAAATTGTGTTGCTTATGAGTAGTGTAACATATTTCATAATTTGAATGAGACCCAATTGCGTGAAATCTTGGTTTCGATTAGATTCGATCAAGCGACTGCTCAAGCAGTCAGGCCGCTGGATCATCTGGTGGATTCCATACGACAGCAGATTGGGTGGGTATTTGAGTCAAGATGTGAAAAATTGTAAGCTTCCGACGTGACTTTGTAGCGCAGCTGGTAAGGCGCTTGTCGCTTATGAGCAAGCTATTTTTTTGTCGATAATAACCGAATTGATAAAGGAATGGATTCTTACAGGCAAAATAGTAGAGTTCGTCTGGTTACTGATCACGACTCGTTTCTAAGGACGAGTGTGACATATCAGAATATTTAAGTCTTTTCTGTTCTTATTGGACAAAGAAATGAGAGGTGGATGCAGACTGGTCGATGAGTAAGTGGTTCAAGTGTCTTGCCAATGGACCGGCAAGTGAAGTCAGCAAAAAGGCGGTCAGTCAGTTCACATCAGACAAACTAACGGTAAGAGTAACAAGAATACATCAGGAAGGTTTGGAAAATAACAAGATTTCGACAGTGAAATGATTAAACGTTAATAACCGTTACCATGGTAGTTCCAGGTTCACTACCGCCTGACTCTGGACACATAAAGATAGTTTAATAAGGCGTATAGCTAGCGTATCGAAAACACCTAAGGCGAGTTTGTCTAAAGTCTGACGGACAACACGAAAAACTACAAGGGATTTACTGTGGGACCAGATTCAAGTTAATGTTTTGTCACGGCATACTTAGCCGTTCTAATTTTGGCATTCAGAAACTATTTCAGGACGTGCTTCGAGACGCGAGTAAACAATGTCCTCAATATTAGGCATACACATTAGTCCGCGGGCAGAAGTAAGTTCATAAATAAGTTTTGGTTTGGCGAGTTTTGATATTGGAACTTTTCTCAGGGTTGAGGGCATACGCGAGCGAAAATACACCTCAAAACTTTGTTTGATAGGACTGTCAGGAATTTCATTGCTCATGATCACCTCACCTCCTGCCCACCTATCCAGTCTATAAACGGTATGCCGCATTCAATACTCGACAGTATTATATTGACTTGGTTATTGTTATAAAGTTGAAATTTTTCTCCATAAAAATCCACACACTTTTGTGTTGCTTACTTAGTTTATCTAACAAATGCCAACGAGCGGAAATGACCACACATACTCCACTAAAATGGGTCGAGCCTCTGGGCCGAGACTGTACACTGGTCACGAGCACACCTAATACCTCTTTCCTTAAACTTCAGCCAGCACCGGGAAGGAAGCAGAGTTGCAAACCTAACATACGTCCCCACTGTTCAAATAGATATCTCCACACTAACTTGACGTTAACCAGGTAGATGAAGCAATTGGCTGATTCCAGAGGCTTGATTGCAACAAAAAGTTGAATCAGAACCAGTCAAGTGTTGCAAAGCCGCATCTGAGTTATCATACTGATAATCCCGTTTGAACTAGGTCTTTCATATAAGTGATTTATACGGTCGGTATATTTTCAGCCGAAGAACTCTGTAAAGTAATGTAATCTTACTCATTATTGGTTACCTTGCCGGCCGTCAGGAATTTTACTCTCGGATTTTTTAGAACACTCATGAATATTACATTTTATGACATATTTGAAGAGGAAGTGGAGCTTGATCAACCAAGAGGAACAACATGTGAAATAGAAACTATTTGAATTAGCTACTAACAGCTGTACAGACCAAGAACGATCACACGAGGATTGCTTGAATTTGGCAAATTTTCGAAGAAGTTCTTCACCTAGGAGAAGGTCTTAAAAGTAACAGACTTCAGGTCTAAAAGTACTCTGGTTAGTAGCAGAAAATTGGAGTGTGATCGATGTTTATATCTTATCAACTTGTTGTTTACAGTTACCGTTACTGGTCGAACAGCGAGATACACGAAGTCCAGAAGTAACGTCACGAACAGAACTGACAACTGGTTTGAATATGTAAAAAGCTGAAAATTCACCTGTCGGAGTGCTCAAAGCGTTTTACTGATGTTAGTTGACTAAGAATTACAACGTGGCTTGAACACAACCACTGGTGTCAAATTTGCTACAAGTCGAAGCAGAAACAGAAGACAGGCAGAGATTATTCTTCAAAGTACAAATAATTTATCATAAAGACGTACCGATTTTTCGTTGGAATAAACATATCAGTGAATTGTTGGTATGTTCAGCATGTGGTTTTTTGTAGTGGCCAATTCAGGTGTCAGTGCTCATTCTTGGTTGAGATCATCCGTTGCCAAGCTTAATAAATGTCATTCGGAAAACTAGACGTGTGCTTTGACCCATCCCATCGTCATCACAGTGGAGCACTGCAACAACTTGGAATCTTATTCAATGTCGTAGAAAGCTGGTGCAAGTTGTTATCCAATCACAGGAAGTTACTCACGTGAGGATGATCTGAAATACTTCCTCTCTTCTCCGGTCACTGTGTTCCCAACACTGAAGCTCCTCATAACCACCTACAACTACTGGAGCGTAAAATAAAGATTCCTGTGCGACCTCATTACCTTCGGAAGAACTTCAGCAAAAATCGCACATACAACAAGGTAATAGAACGAACACGGTTGGGCAGATCCCTAAGACTGGCAGTGGCAATGAGCGCTGGTAAGACTCGTTACTATTCATATGATGTAACTGATATGATACAATTGGTGTATTTACTTTTCCTGCAGCAGATAGGTATTTGGACCAGCTGGTTGTAAGTTTAGAAACAATCAAAAATTGGTAGATGCGGGAAAAATTAGCGGACAATCAACGATTCCTTTCAACAACAACGTCTCGCTTCTGGATCGTAAGAAAAACGGTGCAGAAAAACGTTCTTATCGGGTTCTTGCAAATTAACTCAAAACTGGTTGTTTTTTTATATATTCGTTTGTAGCTGAAAGAAGACTTCATTTCAACTGACTGTGTAGTTTGTTCTGGTGCTCATTTTACAATCTGCCATTCACCAAGACCAAGCTGACTGAGTGTTAGCAACGTACATCTTTCTAGCTTCGAGTCCTGCCTAGGACTGAACGACTTCACATGGGTAAGTCTCAACCACTTTACTGATTAGTAGACGAGGAGTCGGTCGACAAGACGTAAATATCACTCACAAGTAACTGCGGCTTTTGAATTCAAATGGATTTTTCTGACAGTCCGTTTTGATGCTAAGCATAGGAGCTTTAACGAAATGAAAAATTTACATCTGGTGCTTCGATTCGAAAGGGATTGCTGGAATGGCTACCGGAGTGCAACAACTTCAGCATAACACCCAAGGTGGGATCATTTGTTTTGCTACAATAACGATTACGCACAAAATTTTCTTCAGAATTTCACTGAAATAGGTGTTTTTCTATATGGTTTTCAGTTTGCTAATTATTGTTCTCAAAGTCGTTCGAGAAACTGGATGATTCAATACACGGAAGTAATAAATTAATCACTCCCATCACGAAAGATGCTCGCCCAAGTTGCCTTAAAAACAAAACGAACTTCACAAAATATATGGATGAACAAGCTATCATCTTATACAACCTGTGGCTTATCATAATCATCCTGGTTTTCAAACTTATTGAATAGGTTGCTAGGTTGCATCAGGAACGGTTGTCGATCATTGTACCTTCCTACACAAACAATCATTAATAGTTCAACTGGGAGGCATGGATTGTCACCACAGTGTAACTGGATTTAGTGACATAGTTCAGCAAAACATGGGTAATTTGCTACCTTCGTCAGTAATAAAAATCCTGGTAGCTGGTTTCATAACATCAGTGATCTCGGACTGAGCAAAGAATTTCGGTCTCATTGGATGTAATTGAAAATGACGGATTTTTAATTTGGTTCGTCACTGATCAAGCAGTACATGTACGGTGTAACCAAACTTTGAGTGGATTGCATCAAGACCCTGGCACCCTAAGAAGCTTTAATGTGGACAAGTCATCGACAGCCAACACATGCTAGTAGTCGGCAAAACAGAACCACTTGCCCTACCTAGGCCACGTCACTCAGCTCCATAATTCCACCGCGTTCCGGCTACCATGGTGTTCTAAAGTTACGTCTCTGACATTCGAATTGGGAAAGCGAATTACTGTTTGCATGTCATTTCAGAGATGCCTGAGAATCAGCAATTTCCTGTAAGGTTAACCAAGACCAACTCAACATTAGCACAAGATGATTTCAGAGTTCGACCCAGAGAGCAAAATATCCCTACACTATATGATTTATTTTGTGTTTGTATTACGAAGATGATATTTTAGATACACACTTCTTGTTAACTCACACAATTTCACTTTTCCCCATCTTTGCTTACGACAGAAAACAGCATCAACAAAATTTCTCAAATTAATCGTATTATCCTGCAAAGCTCATAAAAGACCAAGTCAGTGACCAAAACGGTAACTCAAAATATTATTGGAGTTCACGGTTTTATCTTTTAGCGCGACAAAGCAAGTAGAGTGTACGTGTAATGGATTATTCATAGCATAATTTAGTTGCATTCACTCCACCTGCTCACACATAGAGTTGCTTCCTTGGTTTTCATTAGTTGAAGACAAATGGCTGCTCTCTTAACGTCTGAAAGTAATAGACATTTAGTTGGAAGCAGAAGAAAAATCCTGCCAAATATTTATTGACCAGACATTTGTTAGGACAACCAATTTACGCAAGCAAATGTCTTTTTATACTGACATACATTGTCTGATATGCCATTTGCTGCAAACAGCGAATTATTAACGCCTACAGCAATCCAAACAGAAAAACAGTAATCTCATTTTCAAGACTATATTACCATCGTTTGTTTCAAAAGCTCGTGATAATAGGTTTCACATAAATATACGAAATACTTTGTTTTTTGCACAGACGACGTTCAGTCTGCACACGCCCTGAGATACCTAGCATTTTGTAGGCAAATTAAATACCACACTTCTCACATAATCCATTTTTGTGTCCAACTTATTAAGATCATTACGCATAGCGAACGGAAGAAGTTACCTAACATCCAGTCGTTTCAGCAAATGAATGGAAGAAGTTTCAAAATGATCGTGACAAAAACATATACCCATTCTATGTGTGATTAGTGCCTTGATCTTCAGATCAGGTATGCACACGGCGTAATGGTAGAAAAACCAAACCGTAGGTGGACGTCAGTTTGATGATCAGCTGATCCACATATTTTTGAACTCACCCTGACTTCAAACGGACGTAGTCAGCGGAGTTAAAGTATTTCTAGTTCCATCATGGCACAAGATACACTGTTTAACGTAGCTGAAAAAGGTTAGCCTCTGAACAAATGAACTTGGACATACTGTAAATTGTTCAACAAAGCAGATGTATTGTGTGAGTTAATAGACACTTCATAGGGATTCATGATCACTTGCAAACATCCCTAAAACTAACAGGTTTTCAGTGTTAACGGAATTATGCGAACACACCTGAATACCCGAGCGGAGTAAACTGTTCTTACGAATCGAAATGAACACGTATCATGAATATTTCAGAAGGCTATCAAGTGGCATTACAAAAATACCTCAGGTCGAATTATTAAATGGTAGATAGGTTGCTATACCTCGGGTACCATCAAGGTGAGCGGTGGTTTAAAGTACTGGGAAATTCGCACCATTTAGATAGCTCTGGATAAATATATGATTGTTAATAACTAGATATACGTCAGCCTGGATGACTATGGTTTCTAGCCGGGATAATGGCATAGGTTTCAAATTAATGGGAAGCACACGAGTCAAAAAATCGCTGAATTATTTCCATAGGTGAGTTGCAATCACTTTTGAAAGACGTGTGAGTTTAGTGATTGTTTCGACTGATGAACACGAGGGCAAGTACCACGTCAACAGATTGCTGATATCTGGCACGTCATACTCATAGAGGAAGGTATGGTTTTAGGAAAACTGTTGCATTAGGTTCGTTTCAGTTCATATGATTCTTTCTTCACGACATAAACTGTACACTTGCTAGCTTGTAGGTCTAAATTCGATCGGAAACACTTGAAGCATATTTGCTTAGGGAATATAAAATAATACTAGGATTTGCAGCAGAGTTTACAGATGTCAGAACGAAAAAAGGGGTATTATGAGTCCAACCCAAATTTGCCGAAATGATGCTGTGAGATTCCAAAACGTAGAGGGACAGACAAGCCTAACCAGTGGAAGTTGTCTTATCAGTTTCTCTTAGCAATTTTCCAACTTTCTTTCACAACCTAAAAACGAACTCAATAGCTAATTATTTTGACCTGCAATTAGGATAAAATCCAAGAGCCCCGTGGCATGCTGTTACAGAATTATCGATAAAAAGTCATACTGTCCTGTAGTGAGGTACACGCATTTGTCAGGGAAGTATTCTCACTACCAGGTAAGGTCAGTATCAATTCAGTGTCGAATCCAATTACTAATAAACTAACAATTTGATGAAATACAGGTTTCAAGCAGTCTGTTTCCAACCAAATGAAAGGTTTGCATGATTTCCAAAAGGAAGGAGAATGAATGGATTCTATTTGGTGTACCAGTTTTGCTGTTAGGCTACAGTCAAGTCGTTTGCGAATTATGTTGAACACGTTTTACATCCGCAAGTTAGATAATTATGTGTTTCTTGCTGATTTCTTTGCTGTCTGTATCACTTTACTGTTATTGAAACCCAGTTACGGAAACAAAGGTCAAACGAGGCACGTTTTACTTTCACTTGACTGATCGAATCGGATGGCTGTTAAGTGGGATAACAGAAGTTTCGTAGCTTCAACACGGAAATCCAATTAAAAATCACTCTGAATGTATGCCTTATTGACTTGACCTTAAATCTTCCATTGTTGCAACATTTAAACTCCGTTCCAGTTTGTTCGTATCATGATTGCAAATAGTCAGTGAACTGGAGGGAATAATTTATTAAGAGTCTAACATTTTGAAACGATTGAATAAACTCCGATAAACTTAAGCAAGTAACATATTATTATAAGAAGAAACCGTATTGAATAGACCCGTAAAGTAGACGACAACACCGTTAATGATCAGAGCATCAAATCTGTCTTGATGCAGGAAAAAAGGACAAACATCTGTCAATCAAGGATCACAATATATTTTCACATTTCAAAATAAAACGAAACGTTGAGTAACATTCTCGTTAGTTTGCCATGTTTAATCGAAATCAACTGAACGTTAGTATTTGTTTACCTATTTGTGAATATCGCCCACAATTCGAATTATTGAGTACCGTTATAATTACATTTCAGAGCTGTTTAGTTTCTTTTAGGTTAACTTAACGTTTGCAACCTGACGGCATGTGAAATGGCTGTATGTGATAGTTGGAAAATGGCAGTATAACCTATGGCGCCTATTTATAGCATGATATGTTATAATTAGGCGACTAAGAAGACCTTCGTATTGTCCCGAAACGAAACAGGTTAATGTGAGGGAGTAAATGTTTATCGTTTTAGTCTCAGTTAGCTACAACAGTAACAGTTTGAAAGATATATTCGGTAAAAATTAGTAGCTGCGAATAAATGTCAACAACAAGCAGGGTTTTGACAGAAAATGCAAGATTGTTTGTCGATAAGTAGTGGAACATTTGTGACTCTCACATACACCAGTGTAGAGGAACAAATATCGTTACAATCAGTCGGGTACTAGATATACTGTCTGAAAAACTTTGGCTAACCACAATTCCTTAGAGCTCACCAGAGGATAGCAGTTAATTAATATTGACATCTTCGTGGCTAGAAACGTAAATTAGTGACTTGATGAACCTGACAGCGTGTACATTTGCTTTATGGCACTACTTCGACCTGACTGTTGTGCACTGGTCCGGAATAGCGAAAGAGTTATCAGAACTAAAACCGTAAGGAATCTTTCAGTTTCTACAAGACAATTTATGATCTATTTATCTGAAATGGCTGGTTGATAGTTTCAGATGTTTTTTTAGCCATACAGAAATTCTTCTATGCATACATAGTATACAGGTCTAGTGGTTGACTAATGCCTCGTAGTATCTGTGAGTGAATATCGACATGTGACTCGTGACGAACAATCGATTACCAATTTCTTATTCCAATGAATTTCTCCCCAAACGTTCATCACTAATAAACACTATTCTCATTAAAGCTTAGAAAACGTTCAGAAATGTCCCACTTGAACACCCCTAATCCTGTGTTTAGCCTCAAGGTTAGCGCTGTATACTGCGATGTGTTATGCACGAAAGGTTCTATATAACTGTGCGTTAACGTCGGACTAAGTGAGATTATTTTTTGTGTGCTTAAACTTTAACAGATGGTCAACGTTCCAGCACTACACTATACCGAGTGCACAGAGACTTGAACCACTGTGTAGAGATTGAGAGGAAGTGAGGAATTTGTGAGAATGTTGATGTAATGCTGAATTGGGATTCACATATTTACCCAACACTTTTACACTCAGCTTCACGGAGATGCATCTACATTATTCCGCTAGACCGAAAGTTATGCTGGAGACAGACTGCTAAGCTCCACAATCACTGGAAGCAACCTGGGTGTGCACGTTTCGAACGTTCTCAAATTATTAGTAAAGGATATCTCGGCTGTCTAGGAAAATTGGAGTACCTACTTGAATGTTTGCTGTGTTTCTGGGTACTTCGGCAAGGTTCAGTTTACTAATCGACTCTTAACCTGAACAAAATCACTAAGCCTGTCACTGTTATTTTGTGAATGGAAATACTCTGATCACTTTGACAAAATTACAGCGCGTGCCTGAGGTATGGCAATATATTTACGCTCATATCTGGACAGGAGGTTGTAACTCCGCAAACTGTTTGCGCACAATGACTGACTGACTTGGTCATTGATTTCCAACTCTTCAACCAACTTCGAGCGCTTTGTGATTTCCGTTAGTTCTCAGCTTAGCTTTCCACCGGGTGAAAATCTCTCTGAAGCAACAACATCAAATGAATAATTTGTCTTGTAGGCAGCATAACTTTGGCGTCCAGGGTGTTTCCCATTTGAAACATTACCAGAGCTAGCCGTGATAACGTCAATAAGGAGTTAAGTTAACCGTTCAATCTGTGCACACACTAACAACGTCAACCTGAAGTCTAGGATTAACTGGTCGGTAATATCAGACAGGCTACTGTAGGTACACCTGACCACATACCAGTTACGTTAGTCAGATGTGTTTATTGCATGCTGATGGGTGACTACCGTATATCGGATATGATGTGATTGACTGAATTTCTGCTCATCCAATCACCCAATTAGTTCTGTCTTACTTTTCCAACTCTACTCGATTAGTGGCAAGCTTCCTGATTTGTTTGAGTGAGACCGACCACCTTGTTCACATCGTCTAACAATGAACCAGATATGAATGAACATCTTTACAACAGTCCAACAAGCAACATTCAAGGGAATTTTGTATTAGGCAACTGATGTACTTGAGAGATTTGAGGTAGCCACCTGATAGTTCAGCCCGGATAAATGATCCATGTCATTTGGCTGTCAAGGACAGGCTACTGATCGATTAGACTAAAATAGACAATAATTTCCAGATTTGATGAAAGCAACAGTTGAAGGTAACACGTCACGTTCACGTGACAGAGGCCGACGGCCCGTAACCAATGCAAAGGTGGTGTGATTGGTATTCTGTCTAAACCGTCTGTGAGTCTCTGAACACTTGCACGACTGAACCGTAGTGAGCAATAAACCACCTTCTGCGATTTATAAATTCTTCAAAAAAGTACATTATGCTTTCTGACATAAGATGAAAGGCGTTTCCCTCGTTTCGTGGGCTTTTCGGGCCACTTTTTCGAAAATAGCGCTAGACCAAGACACAGCTCACCAACGGTGCATATCATCCTTATACTCACGTTTTGAACCACGGCATTCCTCCGAACCATCGCACTGGTAAAGACCGACAGGCGTAAGTAGGCAAGACCAAGTTATTGCGTTTAAATGCTCAAATACATTCTATTTTGAGTGATGTTCATGTTGCGGAAACGCAGTGTGAAGAAATTCAGTAACTGACTTGCCGAGTCCAATCAATGACCCACAAATTTTCTGTTAGTTGTTTGCAGTAAGGTTTTTCATTTCGCCCAGAAACTTACCAAATATATTTTCACTTAACACTGTCACGAAAGAAATATTTCACCTTTCAGCCTTTTTGGAACTAATTGTCCACGCCCATGAAATTCTCTTGAACACTTTAAAATCTGATGTTACTCAGATGACATTAATACACAAAGGTGTTTACAATTAGAACTGAGGAAGAGGAGTTTACAGTTTATCATGGAATCCATGGTGATTAGCATGGAATACGAATAATCGTGAATTAAAATATGCATTTTTTGAAGCAAATGGCACAAATATAATCGAACTCTCAGCTTGCACTGTCAGTTACCTGCAACAAAGTATCAGCATTAAAAGGGGTGTCTTCAGAAATCAGCGAGAAGTTTTGAAAACTCGTACCAAAATCCGGACTGTAGGAAACAGAAAAATAAAATCACACTGTCGAAATAGAGAAAATATTGTACGGGAAACCCTCTCAAGATTTTCTTAAAAGTTCGAGTAGTATTGTTTGTCATTATCGCGAATGATTACTTTTGCAAATAAGTAGGTCATACAGTTTTGGCATTCTCCTACCTAAATGATAGACGAACTGTCAGACATAAAAACGTCACCATCTGATATGGTTGTCAGGCGACTTTAGTCTGAATGAATATAGTCCACCTACGATCTCTCACTTGTAGTGGTAACTTTAAAGAGGATATTAAAAGCAACAGTTTACTATTTCATACTGTTCACTCCCAAACCAATGTCGTTATTGTTTGGGCTTAATACCTAACGATAACTAGCTGATATTCAAACTACTGGCGATGTGCACATAATGAAACGACAATTTCAACTTTTCTAGTTACACACCCATTCATTGAAACTAAGAGAAACTGCTAAACTTGATAGTTTTGTACAGAAGTGGTAAAAATGACTGAAAAATAATGGTCACCGAATAAATGATAAAACAGTAGTATTTTGTAGTAAAAATGATATATAACCAAGGATTGTTAAGGGTTACAGATGATCTGTAAAAATTTATGAGAGCAAAAACCTGTAAGTCGTCACAGTGTGCAGAACGTGACCAGCCTGTGCCGGCAACGACCATAGTTGTTTAACGTGTAGGTTACTCATGAACTTTATTGTGAAAAACTGACACTTCAAAGCATGACCAACCGCACATCTGCTCAGCAGACAGAGTACAACCGAACGAGACTATCAAAAACCAACTAATATTTTATGGTCTATCTGTACTGTGAGTGCGACAGTGACAATTTAATACATAGTTTCGACCAAGCATGATTTGAAACGACTATTCAAGATGGAGCTTCATGAAACGATATGCTGTGGTCGTTTTCAATCATACTGACTATCACTAGTGCAATAGAAACAATTTTGTGGTAAAAGTTCTACAACCGGACGAACGGTTTGGTATGTGGTTAACACAGAACTGATCTGTCTCTTTTCGACAAGAGTGATTTTAATAGAATGAGTGTTACGGCATGTGATATGATGCTAGCCGGTCCGAAAAGCCTCCAGATTTTCGCCACTTCACAAGTCAAAGCAAAGATGAAATTGGACAAAATTGTGTGTTAGCTTCAAGAAGACTATCTTTCAAAATCAGTGTCAATAGAGGTTACTCTAACTTGAAGAAATTGTTGTTCTTCATGATGAAGGAAACAAAACTGAGAAATCACGGCTTTTGCTTTCATTACGCTACATCCTGGTCAGTGACGTCCATATACAGAGCTAACCAGTAGACATGTGAATATGTCACACTTTGAAATGTTTGTTCTTCGGCCCAAAGATTTTCCAAACTTTACTGACGGTTCAGTTTCATGGTTCATTTACCTTGATCATCCTCATCCTTATTTGCCACCTTCGGCTGTGACAAAATATGATTCACAAATCGTAGTGTTACTTTTTAATATAACCTGTGCATGCAATTTTTTGCCAGTAATGCAACAATGCTTCTTGTGCACTATGTGGTATCAATACATTCTCCGTAAATACTAGTCCGATGCGTCTAACTTTTAGTAATATTGGCTTATTGAAAACTTGCTGATCCATTCTGCTGACCGTTAAATAAAACTCACGGCTGATGTCATTCAGCAGATATTGTCTGGGTGTAGTACAGGTCGTATATTCCAACTAGTGGGTATCTGATTCCAAGAATGCTGCAGGTGGCAGCTGAATGGTAAGAATAATTAACACCATAATGACTAACACTTCTGTTAGTAATGCTATTCTACTGGCGATATAGTGAAGTGGTTTGTAGTGTGAATCAAGTAAGTCTTTTGAGAAGACTCGGTCTAAACCACCAATAAAGTTCACCCTCAGAAAGTTTTCTGATTCGGCTGCTAGACAGTAATGACCATTCGGTGTTATTTGGTAATTACTGTGAACTACTGACAAGATTATTTGCCAATCGTCCATCGTGAAGAATACTTAAAAGGCTAGCAATCTAGTGGGTAAGGTATTCGACCAATACTCCAAACAGACAATCCAAAAAGCCCAACTGGCAGAAGTCCTGCTACATCTGGACGTGTCGTTTCTATCGCTGGGTCCAATCCAGCCAAATCCCAACTTATCACAACTGGGCCTCCTTTAAATTTACTACTCCGCAGGATGACTTGTTGGTGATACAAACAAAATAGCCATCTTCTGCGATCAATAGAGAAACTTGATTAATTCATGTCTTCCAACTTGTTGAATACAGTTTGATGGACGTTAACGGGTATGCACAACAATAACATGAAGTGCAGTCGGTCAAACTTGCATTTTCAGCTTACACGAGAGGCGAACTGGGAAAACTAACTTACAGTTGAAAGCATAGATATTACGAAGTATATTGCGATTTTCTTTTCCCATAAGTTTGCAGCTGATCAGGATGGAATTTCGCCAAGTTCAATTTCCTTTATAAACCCACTAACTAAGTTGAGAATGGATTAATCTGGAAAGATACCTAATCTTGCGTTTAGATTAGGTTGGACTCATAAAAACTGAAGGGTCACTTCTGGGTTCGACTTCAACCAGCGTTATGAATTGTTTGGCTGGTCAACTCTCTCAGTCTTGTACGCAGCATGATCACCCCACACCATTTCCCGAAACAAAGGCAAATATTTGTCATGGTAGTGCAACATGTGCTCCACATAATTAAGCTATCTACTACAGCCCTCATTTAAAACCATTTAAACACAACGTTATCTTCACAGACAAAGCTGCTTTTAATTTTTCAAACCTCGGTTTGTTGGAGTAAATTCCCCGAATGTATACCCAACCTGTTTGAAGAAGTATATTTGAAAGATTTAGCGACAGTCTGTATGACCTTCTCTGAGGACGCAAAAGATCTCTCGAACCTCACCCTGGCTGCTGCTGCTCATGATGATACTAATGATTGCGGTATCCACAGTCTTCTGTAATAAAGTTTTATAGTCTTCGTATTAAACGCTATAATGCGACTGCATCAGTTTCACCACCAACGTTGAACGTTGGTTATTGAACTCTAGCCTTAATAACGCAGGGAAAATGTGGTCCTACCTTGTACAGAAAAAGATGCGACTGTGTGAAAAGTAAACGTGCAGCCACTAGTAAAAAATAAGGCAGCCACAAGAGCTATAGCAGCATTTTTTCTTATTTATATTCCATGGAAAGTGGACAATTACAACGAAAATTATATCAGCTTAACATTATTCTGACGTCCCGAGCAATTTATACTTGTTATAACCGTCTCGTTTTTGATAAAACTGGCAGATGCATATAAAATATTGAACACAACGAATGAGCACCAGTTAGCTCAAGAAATATGATCATGTACTCCGCTGGATAGGTACAAAGCGGAATATATGAACAACTGAGCAGCGCCGCGTATCACTCAAAAGGTTTGGATTAATAAGGGATATGGCTGTTACTCTGTTTACAACAGGGGCAAAAAAACTATGATAATCTAAAGCCTGAAACAACAATCTCTGTTTAAGAATTCAGTCAAAATAAACAGTAGACGTGAATCACGTTGTTTTCCGGATCGATATTTCATGCACTCTAAGTACACATGTACATGTAATCGGATTATCATAGCATCATATGCACAGCGGGAGACAGACAAAGTCTTAACAATGGTGCACAAACAGATGGGTGCTAACCACAATTCTTTATTAACGCACCATGCTGAGCTACCACACAAACTGATGCAATAACACAAACTATTGCCAAACACACAAAACGAGGTGAAACGTACCAATGATAAAATCTTAACCAATATTAGGGTGTATCTTTTCATGGTGAAGAATAACAGAACACTGAATACGGTGGTGATTGTAACGTGTATCTTTTGAGGAACTAAAATGGTGGAGTTGACTTGATCGTACTATCTGTTCTTGTTTTGTGGAATCGTTAGTTACAGTTTTTATTGTACTACAAGGAGTTTTACTACCAAATAAGTTTTTGGAACGGCGCCATTCAATGCTTGTGAATGACACCCCTTAGACAGCACTTCCCTCTGGCATAGTTAGTGCACAAACTTCCTTTTTGAGAAGCGGTAATGAACAGCCATTTTTCTGCACAATGGAACAGGGGAAATCAACTTGTTCTAGCAACGTGCCACCAGTACAAAGCCTTCTTGCTGTCAGATGGGCATTAAACCCTTTTTATAGGCCTCCCGACAACGTGTGCGGAATTGCATGTACTGGCCAGCACATGTGGACTGTGCAACGAAGCAGTTATCTCTTCGAGCTCATGGAACATTTAGAATAGAAAGCTGGTCTGGGTGTTTCTTCTCTAATGCTGGTTTGACAGTTTGGTGCACCGAATTGGGCACTTCAGTCCACCGTGTTATATCCGTGTTCTCTCAGGAATGACCGGAATGTCACTCACATATCTTTTATACAGCGGAACATATTCTGCGTAACCGGTGAGTTTACTTCCAGTGGAACTTTGAAAATGAAAGAACTCACAATTTACGTCTTCTGGTCAATCTGTCGACAGAAGTAAAAATGTAAAGCCACCTGACAACGCAAATATTCTTCGCCAAAACCATCGTCCTGCTGATTCATTATTAGGAAAATGCCCCCGAATATACCATCATGGAGACTAGCAACCGCTTAAATCCAATGTTGTTCAAAGCTGGTTTCAGTAACTTTGGGCGTTCGAGTAGTTGTAAAATTATTCCGTTGAACGCATCTTTGAACTGGCTAACTTGTCCCTCCAGGACATGCTCCGTATGCTACGGTTGAGGTCCAAGTAATGAAACACATCTCATTACAGTTCAGAATTGCCCTGCTGATTAACTACCAATTATTTAATTTGCACTGGAACTGTACACACTTCAGCATCGGTTACCCCGGTGGACATTTACAACTGTCCGTAGGACTAACTAACAGGGTCAGAAAGTTTTGTTGGATAACGTGATTGCCCATGGTGTGAAGTGACCTCATAATTGTTTCGAACCCCTTTTAGCATTCTCTTATTGTTGTTGGTCTGCTGATGCTCAGCTAACGAAACCACTTGTAGCAAACGTTGCATGGTGAGAACTGGTTAATGCCGGAAAGTACTAATAACCCTACAACAAATTCACATACTTTGCCGGACCAAGTCTCATCTTTACAGCCATGTCGTAATTTGGGCACTAATGTCAAGTGATTATCCGAACTGATGTAGGATATTCTGTATTTCTCCGTCAGAATACCAAGATACGTTCTGACATGTTTCACAGTGTATGCTAGAAAATGAGTCCAAAGTCATAGAAGTGGTTAGGCATGATGAAAGATATCCGGAACGATTTGCCACTAGAAACATGATCAGAATACAACTTAGTCCCGAAATGTAGAACGCAATAAAGTAGTGCATGTTTGCTCAAGTGCGGTACAAAGGCGACAAAATGGCTGACGAACATACTTAACTAAGAAGCTGGCAGGACTCATGTCACAGCTAAACTCCATATCCAATTCACCACGTCCTCAGTTCTGCGACTTTATCACAATGACAGACTGTCAGTTCAAAACTCATCTATGAGTGTCTACTAATCCACCTGCTTCTGAAGAACAGATTGCTGGTCGAACATCAAGACAGCTTTGAAAACAACTCTGCGAACATCACTCTCTTTTGTTGGAACACAGGGAAGCAAGATTGGTTAACAATGCTATCCTGGCGCATCTGACTGAAAGTGAGTATCAGGCGAACAAGCTTTCCGAATCGTATGTAGCTTTCCAGGTTGCCCATCAAATGGAACATTCCGTACTGCTGAATTTATCGGAATCGATATGCTTGACCCAGTATTATGTCAGCAAAGCAGCTTGTTTAGGCATCTCACCGGTGCCCAAATTCACAGAATCAGTGGTCAGCCTCCGTGCACACACGTGGAAAAATAGACCAATCAAACTATTCCCAACTCGGTTTCTGTGTAATAAGTCCGAACGATATCTCGATCCAGCTCCCCCACTTTTTGTAAATATACCGTCTGTCTGGTGAGAAATAGAGCTTTGGAATAGTGAACCAAAGAGCTTGTGGAGTGCATCGGTCAGCAACATGCTAGGTCGGTGATCTCAGTGGGCTAAAAGGATTGCATCACGCTACACCAAAAACTTATCAAGCTATGCACGTTGGGATTGAAGTGTATTTAGTGTACCTGGTAGACTGTCACATGATGAAAAAAAAGGATCTCTGAAGTGTCGAGTGTTTCAGTGAACTGCAAGAAAACTTACAAAAATTCTTTTCAAACGTTGTTACAGAGCTGTAAAAAAGGATACGTTGGATCGTGTAAAATATACTGACTACTGCAACAGTTCACCAGAGGCTAACCTAAATCTGGACGTTTCCCGAAGTAGCTCTACTAGTGCCATGCTTATTTTGATTTGTAAAACTTGCTGCTGTGGTCAAGCAATTTACAAACAGGGATACTTAGAAGTCCTGAAACGCAATGAAGGGGAAATCCCAGAGCCTGAGCAAAAATGGACGTACCTGTTGCACCACTGAAATTCATCGATTCACTGAATGAGATATTACTGTGGACTCAACCGCAAGACGGCTTCAAAAGTTTATCTCAATAAAAGAACTTCAATATGAAAGCTCACCGATTGCAAGTGACAGAGAGATTATGGAAAACTTCACAAGAGAATCTGGAAAACGCTCCTCATTTTGTGGTTCAGCAGTGTTGAAGAAATGTTAAACAAGGACTAGGTTAACTGACTGTTTTAAAATAAGTAGATCCGATTGAATTTCAGGGAAAGCAGAATAGTTGCCATGTTAAATTTCTGATTTCTCATCGAACAAGCCTGACATATAGTGTTGGTAAGAGGGACTACCGGATGTTTTGTTTGGATACCGCATGACGAAGCATGCAACAACTTAAGGTTTCCTATTTAACCTTACATATGAGAGGGAGCCAAGGATTCTCTTGGATGCCTGCGTGTCCAGAGACAGAGAGGGGCAATTATTGCCGCAAGGACGGCAACGCTTGAAACACCGTGTGCTTGAACGGACAACAGAAAGACAGCATCGAAATAAGTAAAGATATGACGTGAGGCACAACACACATAAATGGCGACCGTTCAGGATCGGAGACCAGGTGAGAGTGATAAATTACAGCCAACCAGAAACAGCTGGCCCCGGCACAGGAAAAATTAGAATGCGGTGGAATGGACAATTTACCATCACGAACTGCAAGAATGCAAGCGTAGCACGGTAACTAGCGAGTTGGACAATAAAGACTGAGCTTTATTCGACGAGTTTTCGCTACAATATGGTTAGTTATTACACTCAACAAGTCAGATAACATAGGACTGTTCATGCGAATATACTGTCGACAATGATAATGATACTCTAGGTTGTTCTGACAACACTGTCAGAGTAAAGCGGTTTCGTTGGTTTTCTTATGTCAGGAACCAATATGAAAGCCCTGTTTCGATCCGTGTTCCTATAATCTTCATCAGTTTTGAGGCGAATTCTTTGTTTGTTTGAGTCCTCCCTATTTTCTACACTACGTTCAATACTCTTACGTTATCGTCCAAAATATAGTCACATGTACATGGGTACTGTAAACCTTTTTTTTCGTGTACAAATCAAATCAGTTCTACGTCTCATAATTACGTAGCCCATTCGTCTCTAGCTTACGTTCGACTAGAAGACCGGGTAGATCGTTTGAATGTGCGTCATCTTGGTAAAAACAAGTACTTTCATTTTACACAACTCCGTCATTTTTACCACATAAACCCACTAATCCATCTAGTGTTTCTTTCGTTGCACCATGAAAGGGGTCGGTTATTTGATAAACGATCCAATTCCATTGATGTTTTATTTTGCTACGGAAAAAAATTCTTCCTCCTATACTTCACTCCCATATCAACTGACTGGAACAAATTTTTACAGCTAACGTTTACGGCTTCGAAAATATGTAGAGTAGACCACTAAAGCGTCAATCAGTCTGGTTTCAACATTTGACTGAGCAAGCGAAGTTAGCTGACGGGAAAAAGAGAAAAGTCCGTTAGACTTCTCAATCATCAACCAGACTTGTGAGCCAGACAGAAAATGCGGTCATGCATGTGACAACACAATTGAATGCCATCACAAGAGAACGTAGAAAGCCTGTCGCCGGAATATTGATGGATTAACGTGTGTATAAACAAAAGATAGAATGTCACTGCATCTTCCATAAGTTTGAGGTAACATATTTTACGTGAGAACCGAGGATTACCTGATGGTGACAAACTGTGTCATAAGACACTGACGTTTGATATATTGTGGTGGACTGTCAGGCAGAAAGTGCGGGCATTCCAACTCTCGGTGGAATACCTCAACACAAGGGGGAGGTGCGTTAAAAAACCCACCGCGAGCGGATGGAGGACGGCGTGGGCGACCGGATGAGTCATCGCTCGACCGGATCGGACCAACGGGCGAGACGTGGCAGCCGAAATAGGATGGATGGCCAAATTGAAGGCTTGACTATTCCGACACTCTCAGGAATATCTCTACACGGCTGTGGAGTACGGTCAATGCCCATAATGGATGGATGGAGGACAGCGACCGGACAAGGCATCGCTCAACGAAATCGGATCAACGGACGAGGAACAGCGGGTGAAAAACCTCTGGAAAGAAGGCGTAAATCACACACCTAAACCGGGTAGAAGTGCACATGACGTGGGAGCGGAAACCGGGAGATGTTGTGGACTGGACTTGTGATTCAAAATCGCAAGCGCACGTGTGGCATAGTAACTAGCGCGTTGGACAATAAAGATTGTGCTTTATTGGACGCGTTTTCGTTACAATATGAAACAAACTGTGTATTGTAGATATAACCTTTGATTACTTCACCAATAATGTCCAACTAATCAAGTTACTACTGTATTGTGATGTAAAGTAGTATCAGGTCCATGTATAACTGTTTGAAAACGCAGTGGAAACTGAATATCTTCCTACCTTCACTAACTCAGGATCGGTCTCATTAAATCGTCCATATCTAAGCGCTTGCCATGCAAACTTTAACGAATTATGGAAAGCTGTCCAAACTAAAAAGGTCCTGGGTATCTAAGAATTGGTGTTTTGTGTCTTAATATATTAGCCGAATATGATCTACATAATCCCTTGTCCTGGTAACGAGTTTGTGATAAAATAGCCGCAAACACCTTACTACAACTGATATTTGCTACGAGGGAATTTTTGATAGAACTAGTTTACATTTATCTGTCTATTATGTGTTCTCTATGTGTACTGATGTGACGACTAATCTTGACCAAGCAGTGAACGGCTGGGCTAGAGTTAGCCGTAATATGCTCTTGTAAAGTCGCACCGAACTGTTGTCAACCACTCGGTAATGTTGATGACTTCTTGTCCGTTATGTACAATCCAATTCCGTTTTGCACCGGATGAGGTAAACACAGCAGCGAACAAGACTCTTCTGCATTTGATCAGAATGTCAGCACATGTGGATGATAACGACGATCGTACAGACGTCACCAGAGCATTCGGGGATATCTACAGAGTTGCCAACAGTCAACCGAAAGCGGTTCATCAGCGTATTCTGCTGATGGCTGAGTCGATTGTTAACAGATTACGCAACCTTAACCTGCGTTGACGAAAGAAATTCAGTCTTTGCAATTGCTATGACCACATGCCAATTATATCCAGTCTGTCCATACAAACATTTGACCCTGAATGTGTGACGCAACACCCAGTCAACGTCCGGCCGGATCTAACCAATTATTGTGTGGAGTCCAGTAGTAGCCTTCACTGCCACTCGCTAACAGTCACGTCTTGGTTTTGCGGTTTGTCTTATGATCACTAGATGAAACCTATATAAATGTACTGACCTGAGAAAGAATTATCGTAAGATATTATTGGTCACACCTTTATGACCGAGAATAACCAACATCTACAGTAACTCATATAGATTGGACATCACCCACAACTGATCGAAGCTGTCGCATTCCCATAGGATTTCCAGTCGGCCCATTTCGAAAGGATGCACTAGACTCGAGTTTCGCTCCTGTTAAAGCTAGCCAGTAGTGCATATCTTTGCCAAGACCTAGATTAGAACTCAGGCCAAGCTTCCTTGAAGCAACCGTGTTTATCACTGTGCCATTGACCTCACACATGTCAATGATTTCTGTGATTTCAACTTCGAGAGAAGTCCTAGTCGAGGGGTCATCGATTGGAGTTAACAGACAATAACTGTATCAGTTATCGAGACGATCCGGCAACCTGATCATCAATTACAAGCGACAGTGGTTGAAGGTTCACATATGAGAATTCGAATATGCCCAATGTGAGGTCAGTGAATCAGTGATAAACACGGTTGCCTCAAGGAGTCTTAGCCGGAGTTCTAATCTCGGTCTTGGCAAGGATATGCACTACTGACGAGCTTTAATGAGAGTGCAACTCGAGTATAGTGCTTCTGCTGTTCGAAATGGGCCGACTGGAAAGTCTGTGCCAGTGCGACAGCTGCGATCAGTTGTGGATGATGTTCAATCTATGTGAAAACCAAAATCGCCCACTATTCATCAATACACTACAATTACTACGGCTTGTTTCCAAGTCAGTCTAACTGATGACTTGCAGACTCTTGTCCCTTTGGGACACCGGGTGCACTTGAATATTTGCACGCATAGTTTTTCCGATTTCTTTTTATTGCAGACGGGCACACATAAATATTTACATACACACACAAAGCAGGCTCAAGTCAATCAATGGCTGGGCCCCGTTTAAGTGCATTTTCTGATCAACCGATTATGACCAAGAATGTCTCAAGAAGATTGCGGTAGTGTCGACTAATCGGACAGACGTTTGGACCTGCCGTTCTCTTGGTTGATGACATCCATGAGGTAACTGTGTTGGTGATCTCTATTCGGCATCCCCTATTTGGAATCCGTTGGGATGGTTAAGCACAAGCGCATTCTGAATGTACAGTTCAACACATACGAGGTGCTTCTAGCATTGACCATGCCTAACGCAATATCCGGAAACCATTGATGTTGGAGTAGTTTAGGTGAAAGATAGCGGTATGAATAGATGACCTGGCCAGCTTAACTAACCTGCTGCACATGTACATGATCATCCGATAGATAGTGAGTGATTATTTACGGTTTTTGATTGCCGAACACCCACAAGTTTCGGTTTCAGGACCCGTTGGCTAATGATCACTTGAGATAACACAACTCGGGTACACCACCAAATAATATCAGATTGTGCTTATTCACATGCGTTCTGTCATCATTGGTGATGAGCTCAATTTGAAATTATCTGTATGCCCAAACTCCTACTAATGATATAAACGACGGTTGACTGATTCAATGAAAGTAGTAACTTAGACCAAGCCGAGATTTTCTGATCACGAGGCTATCGATTAAATTAAACAGTGATTCTGGTCATTCTGTTTTCGAAATGACGGAGCAACCCAAACACCTTCACATAAAATTGTGGTTTAGTGTCTGGATATAATAACTCGTTCACGCCTATTGTGAGTTTGCTGGCGTTGTGGTTGGCATGTTGGTCTCACAAGCACGATGTCTAGAGTGCAACTTCTTGCCAAGACGAGGATGTGCACTACTGATCAGCTATGATGAGAGTAAAACTCGAGTATGTTGCTTTCTTCTGAAGTGGGTTAGCCGTAAGGCCAAGGAGAAAGATCACGGTTGTGTTCATATTTGTTCAGTGCCTTTTATCTATCCTGATTTAGAAATGTTGTCATGATCATTTTTTGAAAAAAGATCAAGATTTTGGGCCGTTTTTCCATGCACACTTACATGCCCATGGTTATGAGTTGTGCTGTCCATGATCTACAGCGAATTTGATGTTGGTGGAACTATTGTGTGAAAACAGAAATCAGGTCTGAGCCAATCTTAACTAGTTAGTTTAATAATGCATTGCAAACCTGCTTGTGACCGGCCTCTTTCCTGCAAGTGAAACCGTCAGCTGGCATTTGAAATTCTTTTCCACGAGTGATGTTGTATTAGGGCTGGGGTTAACGAAAGGTGTTCAACAAGAAGCAGCTGTATCGAACTTGTTGAGTCCTGTCACTATCATGCATCCCAGGAATCCTTACCGCTGATCAGTGAATAAGCCCCAGCTGGCAGTTCGGCAAGCGTATTGCTGTTGTGAAATAAGACTAAAACAGTGATCTAATTCTACGGTGATGATCACTGAAACCAACTTTGGCAAAATCCTCCCCAACCACTTCTGAGACTGTGGTAGTTGGGTGATTGTTTGCAAACCGACCTTAAGACGACTGTTCCATTATAGCCTGCGGAAGAGAGAAAAAAACGGCTCGGAATGACAAGATGTGTTAAATTAGTGCACACAAACGTGATGGATAAGTATGTCGAACGACAGTCATCTATACGGTACGCGACAGAGCGGAGGAAAACTTAAATGTAACGTAAGAGGTTGCTACCCTGAAACAAATTCACCTTGTATCCACTTGATCAGCACAGCCGGTGAAATGCCACTCCGAAGGCGGGTGTGGTAAGGTAGTAGAATCACAACCAGTTACTCAGATTACGACCATAATTTATGTGTACGTTAATAGTTTGGGGCGGACAATGTCCGTCCAAGTTACTGAAACGATAGTAGTAAACGACAAGTTCAGCCGTTTTTATTTCACTAGAGATCGGCTTTATGACAGATGCAAAATCCACAAATAAACGGCGCAAGGTGACGGAGTGAGTCTACAATGTGTACACACACTAGAACCCATCATACTACTCGTTAGTGATACTGCATCGACCTGGAGATTTCACTGGCCTGCTTGCGGCATCACGTGTAAATTAGTTCCAAAAAGCAACTGCATATTGTACTTAGGTTTCTAATAAAGTTCGCACGTTGCATGCCGTCCGATTGTTTGTTCACGTGTCATGTGATAGTGTGGCGTCAAACCGAGCCACACACACTTCCGGTTTACTCGTTCATCGATGGCCTGTCTCTAGCTTCCTCAGCTAATTTGCGTGTTAGCGCCATTTATAGCGCTACAAGAGACCTCTTGTACATTTCGTCCAATAAATATTCGGTCTCTATTCTCAATGGCCTTTTCGTTTGTCGAGTCTGGTAAATTCATACCTGAGAAAAACGACATAGTGCATCGTGCACTAAAATATAAGTGAAAACAGCCACAAAATGAGTGGTGTATTTCCGACAGGCTTTGCTCAATGACAGCACACTCCTTATGTGGTTGGAAAACAAGGGTGGGACAAAAAATGCATATTTTTAAAATAATTACACACGAAATATTTTGTATCGGTCAGTGGTAAGTATAACTTGAAAGCAACGGAGATTCCGACCAAATAGACAGTAAGTGACTTGTCAACGTTCCATGCCCCTTGTCGATACGTTAAAAGGATAGCTGATAATGAATTGCTGACGAGTGGTAGAGGATTTTGGTTTCAATGGAAATTAAACAGCAACCTCTGTTGATCGCAGCTGTCACATTCCCATAGACTTTCCAGTCGGCTCATTTCGAACAGCAGAAGCACTAGACTCGAGTTGCACTCTCATTATAGCTCGTCAGTAGTGCACACCCTCGCCAAAGACGAGATTAGAACTTCCACTAAACCTCCTTGAGGCAACCGTGTTTGTCACTGTGCCATTGACCTCACATTGAGCATGATCGAATTCTCATCTGTGAACCTTCAACCACTTTCGCTTGTAGTTAATGATCAGGTTGCCGGATCACCTTGATAAGAGATACAGTTTTTGTCCTGTTAACACCAGCTGACGCGGTTGAGTGTTCACATACGATGATTCAGTCGTGTCTAGTGTGAGGTCACTGACGTAGTGGTCAACACAGTTGTCTCATGAAAGCATGGTGGGAATCCTAATCTCGGTCTTGGCAAGGATATGCACTAATGACGAGCTCTAATAAGAATGCAACTCGAGTTTAGTGCTCCTTTTCGAAAAGGACCGATTGGAAAGTCTATGAGAATGCGACAGCTACGATCAGTTGTGATTGATTTTCAACTTGTGTGATAATGAATTATCAGGCAGTAAACACGAAAGAGGTATGAAGTATATAAGCAACGTTTTGGAGTTATTAATTTGGGGATGGGTTGCGTACATTTACAAGGTTATTTATTTAATATTCTCTTTGATCTTCTGGTGAATTATTCAACAGCAATTCAACGGAAAACAGTAATTTGTTGTAATCTGCCACCCGTAGTATAAAACTCTTTTTCCTGTACTAAGTCCAGAACCATCAGTTTAATTAAGTGCTTCTAAATGTTCGCATTCTTTTGATCTCTTTCGGTATTGCGATAATATTGTACTCATTAGTCAAAGGGTCATCCATCTGTTTTGGGATAAAACAGTCCACATCTTCAAAGTAGTTCTAGCGGCAGTTTAACGTATCCAAATATATCTTACCAAGCATTGTGTCAGTAATTATATTAATTGTAACGTCTTATACTGTTGACTTCCAAACCGGCGCTTAACTATGACCAGCTGAGTTCATTACAGTGAACTGTTTATAGCATTAGTGAGTAGTACGTAGTCCGTATGAGGAAGAGGATGAGGAATTCCCTGGAAATACGATACCGAAGTCAAGTCCGTCTAATATTAGAAAGATGAAACAGTCAGACTGGACAGCTTTTGATCACCAAACGAAACTAAAATTTTCTTTTGAAGTTCCTACTAGAGATATCCTGACTTTTCTTGAATTAATGGGTAGAATAAATACTACGAATATATTGGCCGGCTTCGTTGTCGCGGAGGCATAGAACGGGATGAGTATACTTCATGTAAATGACGAATCTATTGAGTACCTGATATTTCACTGTAAGTCAAACAATCAGGCGACAAGTCACCTGAGTTGATTAGGTGATACACACATGTGAACGATAAACCATTTCGACACATTCCGTTACCATCCTGTAAAATGCTACACGACATAAAAATGTATTCGCCCGTGTTTAGCAAGAGGCGCTTAAAATGGCAATCAGGTTGACGGAGTTTCCGTTGGACAATACTTGATCTACCATCGACAAAACGACGTAAACCGCGGATCGGGTAATCAGTACAACGTCAAAAATAGTGAGAATTATGGACGAAATCAGTAAAGCAAACTTTCTGTATAAATGGCTCGTATGAGTGATCTGTCATGCACCTAAAATAACTCGCGGAAACGACAAATGGGAAAATTGTGAAGTTATAGTTACGTTTCAAATACGTGGCAGTAGATGAAAATATAGACCTGTTCAGACAGTTGAGATAGATTTTTAGAGCCCACACAATAAACCACGAATGTGTACATAAATCAAGTTTCTACCAGGAGAGCGCACTTTATATCCTTACCTACAAGGTGATTACTTGATTTTTAGGCTACAGTGAAGTGTTTCAGCCGTTTATTGCATCATATAGATGTTAACTGGATAACTGATTATGTGCATCACCACTTCGTTACAACCAGTAAAGTGTATCTACCACAGATCTGTCGCATCTGCTTCAAACCGATTGAATGGAAGCAAAGCGCCTTGTTTACTCGCGTTTCTTTCTAACGTGTTTAGCATCCACTCATTTCGATCATCGTTCCAACGTGCTTTCAAGGACGTTTGGACCAGGGTACGGCATTTTTGTAACCACACCCCCTACAAATTGTAATGCCAATTACTTACTTCAGTTCACGAGAATAACTGTATTTCAGTTGGTTTTTGGTCAAAACAGCTGTAATTTGTCAAGCTATCCCGAAGAGAACAATCTTATTGAACTGGACTCATATAACTGACTTGACTTTGTTGTTTGTCTTAACTCCGTATGACGTTTACTTTTGGTAAAGTTTCGAGGCAAACCCAGTTGTCTGTTACATTTCCTTTTTGCACAGAGTCCATATTCTCTACAGCTACTCTTTTCTAGATAGATTACTCTAACTTTGCTAAGCAACGATTTGTACCTCTTAGAAAATACATGTGATTAACTGACCACCTCCCCAATCTCCACAGCAGCCACCAGTATAAGTTTTCATTCGATTGATCACTGTGCTTCATGTTTTACATTCGTGTCAATTTTGTTTTACCTCACGCCAGTCTTTCGATTGATTTTGAATTATGTGTAAGTACAAGATGTGTGAATCACTTCAAAGTCGGGCCAACTTAAGTGGAATAATCAACCTAGCTTGTAATCAGTTCGCAAGATTTCTACCTTGGCACAATTCTTCCCACAACCCTCAAAGTGGTGTTTTGGGATAAAACAGAACGTCGATCTAAACGTGGAAAATGTGAGAACCGAACTGTATAGTGAAAGTATGCATCAGTCATCTGGAGATATGACTGCACCATTGCATTACATTGCTTACGGTGGTGCGATATCGAGTGAACCATAACTATTCAAATTGTCTTAAAATCGATTCAGGTCAGGCGGAGCGAAACAACATTACATAAAAACGTATAAATAAACAAGAGGCGTTCTGTTAAGAAGGAGTGGTTTTTAATAGAGCAGACAAAAGACTAACCAAACACGATTTCGCTGCATCTCTACTGGTGTGTACTGCAGACGAGATGATGTGTACACAATTCCGAACCACAAAACAAGAACAAGAGTTCAAAGTTCAAAATCAGTTCGGTTACTACCACGGCAGTATCAACATCACAAACAGTTCTTCTTGTGTGTACAAAGTATGGGTGATTGTGGCTGATTGCAATGGCCTTGGTATTTCGTAGCAAACGTTTGTTTCGAGTCGAAAACGGACCACAGAATGACTTTGGTGAGCTAACCACATGTTGCATCACCAAGTGATGATTGGCAATCGAAGACGCTAGCTCATTCTGGGTGCTTGCTTTCAAGTTGCTTGATTGTGCGACCGTTTGTAGAACCCATTTCGGTAAGTGTTCGTCAACCATGATACCAAGTTGGCGCTCAGTTCTGTCGGCATAGGATGCTGCGCATCCACATTTGTATTCATAGATTACGTTTGATTTCGATATCTGTGACAATAAATCGTTGTCCAGAAGTGTGCCGTTGAAAGAAACCATCAGTGCTTTTTGCTGTCCTCTATAACTTCGAATGAGATATGTATTACAATGTCGGAAAATAATTGTGAACACCTACTTTTGCTGCGTACATCTAGCGTAAGCTCTAATTCTCAAGTTAAGGCTTATCTTCAGATTGATCTAGTCGCAATGGGCAGCCTACTTGTTCCAGTTTTAGCCGATATCTTTGTGGCCAAACTGGAAAGGCAAATGGCACGCAAGTTGGATAGTTTGATCCTCTACAGGAGATAGCTTGATGACATACTTATAGTCACGAATGATCAGATGCAAGGAACACATTTGCTAGACCAAATGGACCGTTTACATCCAAACATTCATTGCACATTCGAAAGTGAGATTAATGGCCGACTACCGGTTCTAGATGTCAACATATCAAAAAGAATGGATGGATCCATTCAACGTGTTATATATCGAAAGAATACGTGGACCGGCCAGTTTTGTTCCAGTAATATATAAAAGAGGATTGGTAGGAACGTTATTTGTCCGAGTCAAACGGCTTCGTACTAATGACACCTTGGATGATGAACTCTGTCAAATAGAACAGGCTTTATTAGGCAACGGTTCAGAGAGTTTATTGGAAAATTTAACACGAACAATGTGCAAAATAATTCTCAGCCTACAGTTCTCAAAATGCTACTAGTTTTGCAACTGCTGTTGAAGGAAGACAGTGTGTGTCGAATAGCTGAGCAACGATTAAGTTCACTTGTTGTCCGCACGTTCTTTGTCGCGAAGCCGTTGATCGTGTACAGAACGGTATGAATTCCCAAGCTCCCGGATAAGCAGCTGTCACCTCAGTTCGCGATACCAAGCCAAATCTATGAATACAAATGTGGATGCGCAGCATCCTATGCCGACAGAACTGAGCGCCAACTTGGTATCATGGTTGACGAACACTTACCGAAATGGG
>LUCH01000217.1:156236-176101 GCA_013368495.1 Paragonimus heterotremus | reverse complement strand
CACGGTTGCCTCATGAACAGCGTGTCCGTGGTTCAAGTCCCGGCAGTGGCGATGATATGCACTACTGACGAGCTCTAATGAGAGCGAAACTCGAGGCTAGTGCTTCTGCTGTTCGAAAGGGGCCGGCTGGAAAGTCTATGGGAATGCAACAGCAGCGATCAATTGTGAAAGATGTTCAATTTGAAAATTGACCAAATCCCCGACTACTCATCAGTACTATATAACTGGTTTGTTTCACCGCCTGCCCACAAAGCGAGATCATGCGCTCAGTGAAAGTGAAGGTTTTGAAGCCAAACATCCCAAGTATAAAAAAATGTTATCGCTTATCTGCAGTACGAAAGTGTAAAATCCCCTCCCCTTACAATAGAGGAGCAAGAATCTCAGCTGTTCTGAAAAGAACTCAATTTGGTCTGGTCATATGACCTGCATTGCCATTCAGCAAATGCGGCTACGTAATACAGTGATTATGAGTTGAAAGCAGACAGTCTCGACGCTGGATTGTTGTTTGGTTTATTCAAACGTATGGTTTGTTAACAATAAACTGTCCGTCTCCAAGTCATCAGTTGCAACGTCTTGCTCATAACCACTACCGTAAGATTTGTACAAGTTGTAGAACTAGATTACAAGGGGAGCCACTCCAAAAAAATACATCAGGCGATGTGACAAAATATGATTCGACGCTTAAGGCATGATACCCAGACAGGTAAAATTGTTCTGAGGGGCTCAGCCTGGCTGATGTTAAAGTTCATTCACCGGCTGCAAACCGCTCAATAGTAATTTCTTTGACGCCTGTGTTTTTTATAAAAAAAACTCGTTGTGCTCTAGAAATGTGGCTTCTCCTTAACAACCAGACCAGAGGTTAATCGGATTAAAAGGATAGGTTAATGGGGTTGTCTCTTCGTTGATGCCAGTTGGGCGCCCATTTCATGAGTAAGTGGTAAATTCGTTTTCAACACCTAAATGCCAGTATCTGATGAAAAGAAAACGGTAAAAACGCCAGACAGATGAAGCCGATGAGGACTGAGAACGGTAATAAAATAAGGACCTTTCATTGGAACACACTTCAGTTGGTGTTAAGGTTGAAACTGGTTGTGGTTATGCAAGTAATGGAACTACTGTTGACTTTCAGTGTAACTGACTCTCATGAGCTGGGTGGGTGATCAAGAAACGATATATGTACATATATGTATACTGATGAGTAGCAATGGATTTCGGTTTCTCACATAGATTGAACATCAACCATAATTGATCATTACTCCCAAGTGAAAATGGTTGTGTTTCACATATGATAATTCGGTAGTACCAAATGTGAGGCCAATGACGCAGTGGTAAACACGGTTGCCTCATGAATGTATGGCCGCAGTTCTAGTCCCGACAGTGGCGATGATATGCACTACTGACGAGCTCTAATGAGAGTGCAACTCGAGCCTAGTGCTTCTGCGATTCGAAAGGAGCCGACTGGAAATTCTCTGGGAATGCGACAGCTGCTATCATTCATGGGTGACCTTCAACCCATATATATGTATATATATACATACTTAACGCAATCAAAATAAAGTGAACATCGCTTGGTTGATGGTAGTCTTGATGTCGTGTGTAATGTGTGTCGGACAACACATCAGCTGGATAAGAGACGTATACCGTCCTCCGATAAAAACGGACAATCAGCATGTGGCTTAAACATCTTCCTTCTGGCTGGAGTGCTGTTCTTGAGTCCACAAAATTCTATGTATATATCTTGTGCAAATTCCAATTACAGTGCTAAAAGTATCTTGATAAGGAACCTGTCGTTGTGTTGCACGACATTCTCATGGTTGCTGTGAGGTAGCTAGGTTTTTAACCCTCAGCGGACACGTAGTTAACAAAACCAAAAGATGACTTCTTTCCACAATAAAAAGACAGCTACTTGCATTCGGTAACCTCTGCGAATCTCGACTATATTTACATTCAACCGGAAAGAATGTGAAAATGCTTTGGCCTCCGGAGCAAATTATGAAGACCACTGTAATTAGTACACCAGAAAATCTGTTTAACGATTCCTGATCTGTTATTAGTTATTATTTTGCTTAAGTCAGTCACGCGCTTCTCTACTTTAATGTCGAACACAGCAATAGTCAATTCAAGTGTGTTCATCTTCCACTTTGGAGGCTTGATCACGAGTAAGTTGACGAAAAGCAACTACATGACATAAAAATGATACAACCATTCAATATTCTTTTGTAGGCTTTCACTCTGAAGCTTCATGTCAAGCACAATCAGAGATTGAAATTTCATCGATTCATGACTTTCAAGATCACAAGAGATTGGCTTGAGTTCTTCAAATAAAACATCACTTCTTATTTACAAGATAAACGTTTATAATACATTCTTTATCGTTGTGTTTGTGCAGTGAATCCAACCAATATCTGATAGTCACACTGTGTCACATATGGCCGTTCTGTTCGATTATCTAAGCTATGTTGCAAAATTTGGGCTGACGTACTACTGTATTGAATTGTGAAAAACAATGCAGATTAGTTTCTTATTGAGAAACCTCGGCCTGAAATAATTGTTGCATTGATTTCCAATTTTAACCACCATCTCAAGTAGTACAACACCTTGTCCGGATAAGTTTAATCTCGATTATCAAACGTGGGATCAAAACTCACGAACTTTCTATATCATTAATGATGGTAAGATTTTGTATTCCTTTCGTGTGAGTAAGTTGCTAATGGCGATGAATAGACCATATGTTTCCAAATTTGGTCAAACTGTCGAAAGAAAGTGACTGGTGTTGAACGCCATATTTCATCTTTTATATTTCGTAGAAGTACTATGGTAACTTGGAATATATGAAAGGTTTGGAACAGATTCCGGCATCAGCTAGGAAACAGCCGGCGCAAGTACAAGTTGACATGCATGTGTACAAAAAAATAAACCACCATACAGACCACCGGCGCCAGCGATTGTCCGTCAACTACTGGAGGATGATCACTGAGTGGATCTCACACAGGCATTCACATTTTACGCAAATGGTAAGTCTCAATTATCTACTGATCCATGTGTCTGAAACACCGATTTCTCTTTACACGGAACATTTATATAGAAGAAGGTACTAACTGTAAGATGGAAGCAGTTCATTTACTGTAATCAGTCGATTAGGGAAAAGTCCAGTTTTAAAAATGTTGAACATGACGACAGACATTAAAACCAACGAACTTCACATGGGTGCCCATCAGGATGGAGTAAATTCCCTCAGTCCGATGGCGACGACAGTAATGGCATCAGCACCTTGTTTTAACAGACGACTGGCGCGTGACTGTATTAACAGCGCCTCGCGAAGTGCCAAAATCTTAGTGTTGCGACTGCGTAACAGAACCTCAAGCAAAGTGGTGGTGTCAACCACACGACACATTAGGCTGAATATTTAATGTAATCAATTGGTGAGGATAAACGAAATGCCTGCTTCTTAAAAAGTATGTACTCTTGTCGCTCTAGTAAGTGGGATGTGTAATTCAGTTTAGGTTTATGCCTTTTCACAAGCAAAAGCAACTTCCTCATATGCCCTCAGGTCTATACTGTCTGAGTGATGGTTACAAATTATTGAATAGTTGTAGATATAATCCGGTCTATTTGCTGAAAACACCGTGGAACAATCCTAATCTAGTCGATTAGTGTGGGCCTCTATCTACTAAACATACCACGAGGAACTGTGTTGTGTAATAGCGACACACCCTGTCCGGTTGCATGGCAGTCCCGTTTAAAGTTACCAGTAACCGTAAGTTAAATGTCACCGACCATTACCTTAAAGTACCACATTCACAAAGAAACGTCAGCCAGCTCCTTTTGAAATTGAGCACCTGACTGCAAAACCTGTCTTGTTAGTGTTAATCAGTAGTGCATCCCCTTATGGTGGCCGGTTTTTGAGCTGCACACGCCATGTCGATCATTGTGACGGTGACCCAGTATTAAGCACGGCTGAAGTACCAGGCGAAAACGGCGAAGTGCATTCGCTTGTAAATAATACTCAGATTGTCCGATCGTCTCAAGGGGAGACACAGTAAGTGTGATGTTAACTCCAGTCCATGATTCCACTACTACGGCTTTTCTGCAAGTTGAAATCACAGGACCCATTAACTTGTTAAGCAAAATATTTGACTGCTGGGGAGTTGTGTAAGACTTCGGTTCAACTGAATTGAACTTTCGCATTTCTAAAAACGTTTTAGCTAGTCCCATGAAAGTTGACTGGTTAACCTGAGGTTTGCCCCCATCCACTATCGACTGTCTTGATCAACGGCCGGAGGGCGCGATAACTTACAGTCATCAAACAGGTGACTAATGTTTCATCCAAATTCCACAGACAATGAACTGTTGCATATTTGATTCAGTAACCTTATTTCACGACCTCTCATACAGTAGTTTCATAACCATTTCAACATTTAGTTTGAAGATCAAAACGTGGCACGTCATAAAACTAATATCACGGATTTGCAATAATCGATCAATTATTCTGGTTGAAACTCGTAAACAATATACGGTAATGTCATACTTGCAGGTTATTTGGAAAAAAAAGCATCTAATGTTTTTTTTTTGGGGGGGGGGTAATGTTCCGACTTTACGGAAGCTTGTTTGTTCATCGTGGTTTTGATTGAACAGGAAGGAAATCTGTCAAAACTACCAAACGAAAACCGCAGATGTTAACAGTCCTGTACTCACTACATATACGAAGAAAAAGTTTGATTGTTCTAGTACAAGTTTTAAAACAACACCGACGTTCCAGGTGTACATCAGTTTGGACGTTAAACGTAGCGTAGATTAGTGAAGCATTTTGTGTGACTCATTCAAACGATTCAGTGGCACTGCACGTCGTATGTGTCTTTAACCTGTAATTCGTTGTGACTCACTGGTAGGTCATGAGTTTTCCTAGTCAAATCAGTGAATCTTCGATTATTTTCTTTAGTACCACGTACAGACTGTCAGTTGAGTTCTATACTCTACTCTTTTTATGTTTGATAACAACACTGGAAATGTCATCACTCTCATTGCGTGAGATATGACGGAGTACAATCTGCCAACCTCTTAATCATTGTTCATCATCGGATGTACACTGACTAAGCAATCCGTGTAATGTAACTTGTCTCACGTGACATGCCAGTGCACGTCTCTGTAAACTCACGCTGCATTGCACAGTTGAGTGAAGATGCTTACAAAAACTGGCATATATATTTAAGATATCTGTAGCACATAGGGAGCATTTTAACCCGGATTCTGTGGCATCCGGTAAGAACTTTAGCTTCGTGGACAAAGAAGGCAAAATACAGAATATAGGGGATAAAATACTTAAGTGTAACCTATCTCAGACAATGCTTAGTGATCTATGAAACAATGGATAAGGGAACTGGACAGAATGCAAGCGGCATAATGAACGATTCAAATATCGCAGTTGAGTAGTCACAGATTTGGTCAGTTGTAGGTTGAATAACACACCTTTGGATAGCAGATTTTGTACTTTGGTAGGCTTTACAAACAGTTCGTTTCGAAAAGGTGCAATATACTTGAGTTTTGTGTTATGTCGGAGCTCCTCAGTCTTATTTTTATGCCACAACTGGGATGTGAACCTCGGTTAAAATCACAAAGAGAACTGAAACTTGTTCAGTGTTATTCTGATTGTTGATATGTAGTAGAGAGTTTACTGATACTGTGAATTCCTAACACTAGCGAAAACTCGGGTCTAATGCTACTTCCTTAGGGAGGCTGGACGAAAAGTTTACTTAATTGGGATGGCTGCGAGCAAATATGTGCGCTGCTCAACCTGAAATTTCAAACCACGTAAAGGTATGTGATAGATTATGGTGATATAAATGTTATCCAATTGGCTCGAGGATTAACCGTAGACAGATTGTTTGTCAGAACATTTTACTTCTTGTGATAGACGGATTTACTTATATACATTACCGGTGATATTTACACACCGTCGAGATCTAGAAGTTAACTAAAGATTGGTTTATGTAACACATCTTCAACCGCCTTCAACAAATACAGATATGATATTTACTGGTTCAGACCTAGCGGGTTCTTACAACATCGTTTATACTAAATCTTCTGCACCACATGCATCGGTGAACTGAAACAACGCGTAACCACTTCAGGAAACTAGGGTTTACCCAAAAAAATTACAACCTAGATTTATTGTCTTGGCTGATATCGACGTCAGTTGAGAAGAACAGTCAACCAGTGGAATAAAATCGATGACAGATAACCATGGGATAATTTGTTCAATAAAATGACCCAAGGTTTTCGCCCGCTTGAAGTAACGTTTGCTTGCATAATTTTCGGTTGAAAATATATTGATTCGATCCGCCCTCTTACTTAGATGGTGCACAGCTTTGGGGATGCCTTAGGCCTGTTCCACGGGGAAATCAAAATTTTGACGAAAATGACTGATGGTGTTTAAATGAATGATCTTTTCTAACATTAATCTACCCAGCGTCATTTTACGGTTGATCTTGTGCATACCAGCCAAATACAAACGAATAAGCGATTAAAATTTCTTATATTCTAAAACCATTCTTGTACTATTCTGAATCGAACTCTGCGGACT
Source organism: Paragonimus heterotremus (assembly GCA_013368495.1). Taxonomy (NCBI): domain Eukaryota; kingdom Metazoa; phylum Platyhelminthes; class Trematoda; order Plagiorchiida; family Troglotrematidae; genus Paragonimus; species Paragonimus heterotremus. The sequence goes on along the minus strand of LUCH01000217.1, from coordinate 169,521 downwards.
TGTACTATTTAATAATGAACATTCACAAGGTGTTCCGCTCTTATCAGAGCCCATCAGTAGTGCATATTCACTTCCGAAAGGTATGTGGATCCCTCAACTGAAACCAGGTTTAGGTGACGTACGATTTGAAGTATTCTATTTTTTCATGATCTAAGCCATAGTCAGTTGGTTCATTAAAGACAGTAACCTCGACCTAACTGAGAAGTCCCAATCCAAAGGTTATCAATCAGATTGAACAGAGCGATTGTGTTCATTCTTCTTTCGAAATGATCATGCAAGCTGAAAACTGAAAGCTTTGGTTGGGAGTTCCTATATGATTATTCAGTCATGCTTAGTGTGAGGTTACTGGCGTTCTAGTTAACACGTTAGTATGAGGTTCGGAATACAAAAATCTGATTAAGACGAGGGTACTGATAAACTCTGATGAGGGCGAAACTCGTGCCTATTGTTTCTTTTCGAATTAGGCTAGCCAAAATGTTTATCTAAATATGGGGACTGTGATTAAGTAAGAGTGGTAGGCAATTTAAAATGTACCTGGTGAATAAAAATTCTAAGAATTGTTTGTTGTGGTTGCTTTCCATAAGCCAAGTCAAGCCCGGAATTCATGTTACAACTATTTTGTACAGCTACGCTTCTCTTAACTCTTGAATATTTCTTTTCACTGTTACCAGAATGAATACTGCACGTATTGTAGGAAATATAAAGATGCCAGATCAATTATTCTTCTTTTCTAAGCCACAATGATCAGCGTGACAAGTGGTGAAGGAAACATATAACCAAGAAATTTATTTGATGGGTTGGAGACATCTAAAGCGATATCTTCAATTAAATGTGCCCACGTAGGTAAAACCTTAGGTGTCAAAAGCTGTTTATAACAATGTGAGGCTTAGCCTTGGCTTGATTTATAACTCTAGCCTCATCTCTACGGAATGTGTGGTTTTGTATTCGTTGAAAAATAGTTCGGAAATCAGTTATTCGGTTTACTTAATATTCGGTCATTTGCAGATGTGTCGTACTAACAGTACAGTCTGTCAGTCTGAGAATCATCCTCGTTTGCGCGTGTTTCTGGATACATATATTAAGATAATTAGCGGTTTTATCGACTTATATATAACCCTTGATGGTGTGCAATTTTGCAGGTAAAACCCCCGAACCTTTTATTGACGTAGATGTCGTAATTTACCAGTACAATAAAATATGGACGTAAAATGTGGAACTGTCTCGTGGACACCGGAAATTCTCCGTTAATTTAACTGAAGATGAAACTTACTACCAATTTTGTGAGTGATCAGAACAAACTTTGTAGAATGTTGATGTTATTTTGTGTGAGCCTGTATTAAAGTTGCGAATTTTGCTTCCATGATAAAAGGGGTATGAGCAAGAATTCAGTTAAAACAACATAAACTAAACAATGTTTCACAACACACAATCTTCAGTATATTAATTCCACCTCAATTGTCTGGTTTAGAAGTATTTGAAAGATTTTTCGTTTCTCAGCTTAAATATCCACAGTCATCATAAGGTGGTTTCGATGCATCTGCGTTCAAATGAACAAACCGCTGTCGTGTATTTTCCAACACAGTTAGTTCACGTAATAAAAGATGTTTTTCTACCGATGTCATGCTTCACTATCTCCTCGTTTTGAATAAACCCAAAGATGAAAACGGCCTTTATGTTTCGAAGAATGACTTCTCCATTAATTGGAGCAGGCAAATCACCCCACTTTTTCACAGAAATCAAAAGCCAGCTCGTTCGTTTGAATAGGTTTCAATTTTTTGCAAGATTTTACAGGTGGAGATTAAAACCTCAATATTTCGTCATTAAACAGTCCAGTAAAATTGAGGAATAATTTACTCACACCACAATATGAATTTCGGGTCCTTTCAAGCAGATTAATAAACATTCCAAAGTTTGTTGTTGTTGCTTACTCATTTGTGAATTGTTTGGATCAATGAAACTATGCTTTTAGGACCCTAATTTGGTTTAATAAAACAATTGGTGGCGAAATTGTCATCAGTTTTCATTCATGGGATCCACTAATACAAGTCGAAAAGTTTCTTGCATTTTATCGCAGTTCTTCTATACAGAGGAGTCTCAGTCTGGCGCTTTCAAAAGGAAGCCACATTCGACTTCTGTTCGTATTGCAACACGCCAGTGCTTCATATCAATACAGTGACCGAGAAGTGAACCTCAGTTGGCGTTCTTACAAGACCAACCCCACAGTATGCACTCCGGAACTATCATATAAGTTCAGTGGTTTGACAAGTGAGAACTACAGGGTACTTTATTAAAGCTCGCGAGATGCTTACTGTTTCTCCTCATGTGCTGCTGTTGTGACGTGAATGTAATCTGCAAGCGAACGTAGCTGCGTGTTTAAAAGAGTGATGGTCAACAAACTTCAGCAAAACGAGTTTGACAATCAAATGGAGGTTGCGCTACGGACACTCACAATCGACGAACACTAGACACAGCGAACTGTAAGTTACTTACTTTACTTTGAAAAGGGCAAGCCAAGGTGCTTGTCTAGTGTGGAATACTGCAATCAAGTCCTAACTTCATAGATCCTTTAGATCGATTATAGTTCAGCGTAAACCCTTCTTAATCGATTTTGCCTGAGAAGTTTCCATCCTAATGTCACTATCGCATAACTTTGTGTACTTTGGCTAATGTTCTACAAGCTTTGTGAAAGGTTGGGTTGTTTGTTACAGTTGCCCGTTGCGAGTAAATCAGTACAAAACTTACTAATCTCATTTTATATTACCTATTTGAAGTAAATACTTTTCACACGAATACAACACAGAATGCTGTATCCTGACTGATGGACTATTGTGCGGTGTTGCAGTTTTCACGGGATCTCTACAAGTGGTTACTATAGACGACTCAAGGATATAAAATTTCGAATCACGGAACCAAACATACCAACAAGATGGTAAAAATTCAAGTTTGGTCCTATTGTTACAATGATGGCGTTAAAAACACAGGCAATTCCGCCTTTACACACAATCGGCAGCAACGTTGTACTTTAGTCAGTTGCACTGTTGTGTGATGAACAGTTCCTATCTCAGACATTAAGTGTGCATAAACTAGACTTTCCAACCAGCTTTGATTCACTGGGTTTAAGCCCCAATGATGTTAGAGTTCGTCAGTAGTACTTATGTTTGCCACGACCATGTTTTGAACTCCAGCCGCGTTTTCACTAGACATATCGAATCTATGCTATAGTGCGACAGTTTTGCTGTTCACACATCAAACTGGTAACATTCAGTATGAACCTAGGGAGATTCCAGGTTGAAAACTATACATATATATCTAGCTAGTTGATAAGGTCACTTTCAGGGGTCAACGTCGTAGCGTATGCATTATATCGGATGAATGACGCAGCAGCCATAGAGATTAGCTGAGAGATGGCAGTCAAACCGGTATGAGGTCTAGCCTTAACTTTGTACGAAAAACGACTCAACGCCAGAGCTATTTGTTTGGTTTACAATTTTTTGAGAGGGGACTTCGTAGGCATTTGAAATGTTATTAATTACAGAGTGCCGCAATAAAAAATTTGTCCACAGCTTCCATACTGTTTATTCTCAAACTTAATGATTAACTTTTCTCTCTACCTCATAACAATCTTCTATGTAGCTGAAATAATTTTATCTTTACAATCCGTACAGTATGAAATATGACAGTTTTTCTATCGAAGTTGGTTTTTGTATGTCGTAAGAAGGTAAGGGGGCCATTTCTAGATGACAACTGACAGTCATTTACTCATTCCGCACTTCTGTCACCCTGCTCTGCATCTTCTTTTATTTTTTATAGTGCAGCAAAACTGTCTTTCTTTCTTAGCAGCTAGATTTCTACTTATTATTTCGACTATCACTTCAGTCTACAGAAACTTACCATTTCAGTAGCTCATTTGACCGGAAATGTCAAGTTGGGATCTAGTTATGGAAGGGACATGGAGGGATGCTGTGAAAATATTCACCCCGTATCATGGAATCGTACCGGACTACGCTGTTATACAACAAACTTATCCCAACAGTTTGCGTCCTCATATGCTGATTCTTAATTTTGTTCACGGTTCAGTCCAATTCATATATCTGGAAAGTGAAACTCGTTGTCCTCAACATTAATTCCGGACACGGTTGACATCTAGCAAAACATCTGTCGTCTAGGTTCATCTTGAGGTCACAGCGTTTTGTAAACATGGACCCTGCAAGTGGTGAACTTGATGCCTCTCGCTATCGACCCTTTTGGCTAATGTGTACAACATTTTTTGAAAATCCCTGAAACACATGTTGTTGATTTCATTTCCGGCTGTTAATCAGAGTGCAACTTCTTACTTGTATGAATTCATCTATCATTGTTACATCATCCAGCTTGACCATATACTGTACACAAAATACCTCCATATATTTTTTACTTGTCTTGTATGTCGTACCCTCTAAATTACCGAATCGCTGATCTTTGGATTGGCGATTAGTTATATAACAAAATATCTCCTTTTCAATTAGGTTTTCAAAATCGTTACGTCACAACTTTCAGAATTACCGACTAGATAATCACGTAGAAATTGGAAACAAGGGAAAGGTTATTTAAATATACTTGTTAAAAAGTGAAGATCTGAGAGATCTAACATGTCTTATGTAGACCGTAATATCACATTCAACAAAAAATCAGTGTCTCTCATCTCCTCAAGAATTGGGAAACTGATCAATATTCCGTACCTAACAAACAAGCTAACGATCACTTTTCTTCAGAAACATCTTTTATTGACACTCTTCAAAGATAGGTTAACAAAAGAATCAGTGCCAGGAACATTCTTTAGCTGTGGTGTTTATCGGAAAAAGTCAATTCCCAAAACAGCGCAAATACCCAAAATAACAACTGTATCCAACTCACAAAATGTTCTTCAGATCAGGACTTATACCAGCAAACTTTTCCTATTTGGTAAGAATGGACACCTTAGGAATGATTCTTCAGAACGGGGCACAGAGCGGGTAAGCTTCTGCACAAACACAAGGTATTCACCTCCGTTAGCACACTGCTCAACTCACCACTGAGATTGTTGTGAAGTTTAAAATTATGTTAGGTGGGCGCACGTAAGATAGACCGTCTAATATACTGGTCTCTTGTACATTGTTCTAACGCACATCTGTGAAACAGTGGCCTAAGCGTAGTTCACTAAACTACGCTGAAATAACAGTCCGCCGATAGTTCTCTTCGACTCAGTGTTTTTTTTTAAAGCAACCAGACCTCTGTTAAGTGCATAACCAGGTCAGCAGCATTTGTGTCACTACCAACACAAAGAAAGGATGCATAGACAAATAATTTCCAGTTTAGTGCGAAAAATCTATAAATCTATGAGTCCAAAAGCGTGTTCGAATTATGGATGAAGATTCATCCATACTCAACTTCAGCAGAACCACGTCCAACATGTTGCCCCACAAGCACAAAGATCGATCCTTGGTTCAGACACAGATACACTGCACTGAGGATGCAGAACAAAGGAGAAGACTGAATCAAATACATTACTTCCTATTGCATCAGCCGGAAGGTTTGTGTCAATAAAATATGAGCGAGCAAACTGGGATGGTAGTGGGATTGCATTCAACTTAAGCCACGGAAGGACTGATCATGTCGGTCACTACCTGCCGGATTACTTTGATTTATAAGGATTGTATCGCTTTTCTAAACGGTGACAAACAGTTCGGCTGTATGCTCATTTTATCTCAAGTAAGTTGCGACGCAGTTCTACTTTGTGGAACGGATGGTAGGACAGTCATGCTGCTTTTATACGCTTCGTCAACCTGGTCGGTCGGTCAAGCTACCCTACTCGGAGCAGGTATTAAACGGTCGATGCCAGTGGTTCCGACTATCTGGTCTGTGAGTCCATTATTAACGCGGAACCTTATGGAAGTTCTGGCGAACTTTGATGATCGGTTCAACGTGAGTGAATGTGGGCAAAGGTTTCAGTGGACAACTTCAAATAAATCAGTCGGGATCGTTCTCCCGAACTGAATCAAAGGTTACTGCTGAGTAGTAGGGGATTTGGTTAATTTCAAGTCGAAAATCGCCCACAATTGATCGCAGCTTTCGGATTCCCATAGCTTTTCCAATCTAATGTGTTTACGTAACCTCAAATGGTCTCTTCCATACTTCCGAGTAATTGTGGTTTAATCACAAAAAGCCACCAATTCCTGAAGAGTTCAACAGTGAGTATCTGTACAGTAGGAATTTCTCCGTGTTAGATGTTTTGTTCGCTTGATTTGCATACAGGTCTTTCTGCAGAAAACTATTCTGTTGTTGTGATCCGTAAACACACAGGTTAACATCCAGATATTCAAAGCCATTATCCCTGCGTGATTACAAGTTACCTGTAAACTAAGTTATTCCGGAAGCTTCATATCGCATGCATTTTGGTTTACCGTTTTGCCTGTTAAATATGCCCACTAGTTGCTAGTTTTAATCGCTATTTGCTGTAAGGTGGCTTGTGAAGAGTTCAGTATGTCTCTTTTTTGTCTTGTGTAACACAGATGGACCAACCAGTGTACTTTGCTCTTGCTTTTGGAAGTGAATATTTCATTACCATCTTACCATACGGTAGGTAGTGTTCTGGGGCTTTCAGACAGAAACAACCTAACTGCCCCCAAATAATTTCATAAGGAAACCCCGAATGAAACAATAACTTAACTTGACACAGTAATCTAACTTATTGTAATGCTTTAGTGGTTCTCCGTATAATTCAAAATGATTTTCCGATATTCCCTATATACCGAATACTACTGGTCACAGAATAATGAAGTAGCTTCTACTCTAACTGTTTTCCAAATAACACGCCATTGTTGAGTTTATAATCGGCAATAAAACGTAACAACGTGATTTCATACCCTGAGACACTTATTACCAAGCGAAAAGTGTTTCGCAATGGGAATGATGAATCCAATTGGCCCGTTTAGTTAACCAATGAGTGTTGTAAACGGTAGAATACACCCGCCACAAATTTGGGCTTTACTCTCATAAGTCAAAACGAAAACCATGTGATTATACGGAATAAATAGAACCAAGCTACTACATGTTGGGGACTGATGTGCGAACATAATAAAGAATACGTATTTGTCGATAACTGCTTTAAAAAACTAAACCAAACTGACAACCTCGAGGACAGTGGAAGTTGGAATAACGATAGCTATGTTCTTCGTGGCAATCTGCCGTCACCTCATCAACTATCTCCAGGCCCTAATTACAAATGGACCCCGGGCTCAACCATTCACGAACAAAACTGGACTGAAATCAAAACATGCAATCCATCCAACGACCAACTTGCAGATACTGATAGGTTGGTATTCAGGAACACTTGCACCCCTCCTGCTTTGGACTATGAACACTTTGAAATGACAGGTGTCAGTCGGAACGAATCAAAACATTTGACAAACCGACGTACTTCGTTGCATGGAAAAACCATTACTGTGCGAATCAGTAGAAATGAAACCAAATATCGCAAATTACAAGCGGAAACATACAACTTTCTTGAAAGACCCAAAACATGGCCCTCGTTTGCATATCATGGATTAGTGTGAGTTTCAGACGTAGAATAACAACTGTGTTTATGTGTTAATTTATTACAAGTACTTTAAACTTCAGTAGTTTCCTAGGCTCTTAGTAATCTTTCTACTGGCGTTTACCATAGCTGTTCTCAAGTTGTGAACATTGTACGCTTCAACATCATTGGCGTGACAAAATCGTCTATGTTTTGATTTCAAACTATGAACGAATATTTAAACTTCACTGATGCTGTTCATTAAGTATGTGAAAAACCTTACTGGTGCTCAGTCACATTCCTCCCAATAAATAATTAAGTGTAACTGACGTATATCTACTTGTATCTGAGAAGAATAACGGAAAGAAGTTAACTTAAATACCGGAGTACACAGTGTCTGCTGTCGGTTGAATATTGACTAGATACAAAGCAACCTAAAAAACAATGTGCAGTTTGGTTCTGTTTAACGCACGAGAATAACACTAGTGTCAGATAGGGCATACATACGGAAGTTTCAGCACTATCCGTTTATCTTGCTGTATTCTGCTTCATTGTTAGCTCACAACAAAGCATCCCAAATTAACTTCTGGTGCTTCGCTACTGCAGTGTACCGACCAGTATTCGTGAAGTAAACTAAGCAAGACAGTCTTTGATTTACTTGTAATACGGTTTCCCCAATGATGGATTTATTGGAATTAGCAACCAGCAGAAATACGAAATTAGAGCAAGGTCCACAAGAAGTTAACGTTCAAAGGCTCATTTTTTCAGGATTTCGTTTAAAATGTATGTTAGGAAGCGAAGCTTCATTATTTGTGATGGCATACTAAAAAATGTCACCTCAGCAGCGTTACTCTTTCGTTCCGTTTTTCATAGACAGGTCACACAAACACGGTTACAAAACATTCCGGCAAAGAATTTGAATTTCAAGCCACCTTTTGAAATTTTTATCATCTATCTAACTGAACAACTGATGAAAAAATATGATGAAGTTACAGTTAATTTTCTAGAAAAACGCCTTAAACGTGAACAAATTATAGATGAGTAACTTTACTATTGGGTACTGAAAATTCAGTCCGACAGCAGCGTGTGCTGAATTGCTGTTATCTTCAATGTGAAAATAAGAGTAACTTGAAATAAACATGTGCATATTCTGTGGAAAAAAAACTGTTTGTTATAGTGGATTATTATGGTAAATATTTACTTTCTGCTGTCACCATCGAAGTAAGTACAATGTAATTGTGTATGTTTCTTTTGCTAAAGTGAAATCAAACTTTTAAGCAATTCGAACAATTTCATACGCTTGACGTAAACATAACCCACACAATCGTGCCAAAATACCGGGTCCTGGATGTGTAAAACAATTGTTGAATGGGGAGTTACCAGCGGCTAGTCATGGCGGCCTCATTTTATCATACGCCTTTGGTGCATATAACGCAGTTATCAATAGATTACATGCATTTTTCTCATCACTGGCCATGAAACGATCGCTGATCCGTCCAGAGGGATGAGGTGAGATAAACCAAAGTCACTCATGAAGTTGCAAGCATCAACCAAACGCAAAGTACCCTCAGACATGCAGACTTTCATTAGCCGGCCACTGAAGCATCTAGTTTAACGTTCCCGGATGTGTTCAGATTTGCTGTGCCGTTGATGGCTTGATCCACAAGAACAGTAAAATTATTGTGCACATAATAAGACAACATCAAAAGAGATTACAACTTTTGGGTGTAGAGCAACAGTTGGGGTAGAAGCATCTCAGTCACGGGTAATTCTATGACAAAATATATAAAGGCGGTGGCGCCACTGGACTTCTTGGTGATAACGTCTTTTGTGCCGCCAACCTAGAACGGGTTTGAAATATTTCCTTTTTGTGTATGCTGCATTTTAGCCACTGAAATATCTGTTAAGTTACTGTTAACAACTTCAACACCAACGCTGTTTAAAGGGACACCTAAAGATATCTGCTCTTCATTGCTGTTGGTTTCAAGTCATACCTTAAGTGTACTGGTGGGATGACAGCTAATATAGTTGGACTGGTTTAGTGACCTGAAGCTGTCGAAGGCCGGGTTTTATTCTCTCGACAGTTTCAAAACAGTAGGGGGCCATCTGGATCACGAGAAATATTCGGGGGTGAAAAACCATCTTGTGATTCTTGTGCTAGAGTGCCATATTGTTCTATTCAAACAGTACCATTAACAAGATGTGGATGATATGTTGCTCAACAAATTGGTTTTAAAAAGTGCAAAAAGGGCAGAAAAACGGGAGAAATGCCTTAAAATCTTCTGACACTAAACGACCAGTGATCAGTAGAACTTACACACAACAGTGGTTTATGTTAAACCACACAAAATTCTTGGTTTTGCGACATCAATTATTAACAGTTGTGTCGTGAATATTCATGTTGACACATCCGGTTCAGATTTGGATCAGTCGCGATGAATTTTGGGGTAGCCAATATTCTATCGTATCTGCTTTGGTTATTCGTTAAGCAAACACATTGCTGATATGGATGGACTACGGAAGATTGAGTATCACCCAACCGGGGATCGCACTGACGGAGCTGGGACAGGAAAAAGCAATCGGTTGGGTAAACTGTTAAGTAACTTGCAACCTTACGAAGTAAGTAAGCAAAGCAGACTCCATTATATGACCTTACAAAGTGTGAAAATTATATACCTTGTCAACAAGCACATTGAAATCGGTTGGTTTAAACAGGGAACTGCATTATGTTTTCTAGCTGATAGCCATTGCTGCGTGGTCTTAATGCTTGGTCGAGTTCACATGGTTTATCTTCAGAAGTGGGTTGGAATTCCTATTTACTATGAGGCGTAGATTTTGCAGAAACTAATTTGATTTTAAAGCTCACAGGATGCGATACAGTCATTCAGTATCAGTGGATGTGAGTTATGATGCCAATTACAACTGTTTACGGTTTTCTCATTCGATTGAATTCATATTTTTATCCTATTACGGGTCACCATTAGGGTTTACACTCGCCATGGTCGGAGGTCGAACTGAGACTACTTTTCCTCGAGAAAATCATTTGGTGACCAGTTCGCCAATGATTTCATATTGTGCATGCCTGAATGATCGTACGCGAATATTCAGTCATAGATTACGTTAAATTGCCTCAAGTGCTGTGTTTATTACTAGTTCAAAGGCAGTAACGAATTTGTTAATCATGGTGCAATCAAGCATATCACTGTGCAAATTGTTATCCTGAATGTAACGAAAACATCAAAGGTAACTATTTAAATTCTCTATTTTGTGTTAAGCAAGATAATTCTGAAATTAGAATAGAGAGTCTTTGAGCGAATAAAGTGCCTTGTGCACGAATTTCCTTATAACCAAGTCGACAGACTAGTTTAGTTTTGCCTTGTAAACACCATTGCTGATAAATAGTTTCCAGGCAATGCAAATTTGATGATTTACTTAACATGTTCTGCAAGTTTCGACTGAATCCTGCTTAAAAAATAATGCTTCATTCGTTTAATTCTTTGAAATAAACAAAGTTAAAGTGTAATAAATGACAATCGCTGAAAAATTATCATTGAGGTTAACATTCAAGATTATAGTGAACCACTCTAATCTGCGTTTCCTGCGTTTTGCTGAGGTGAACGCGATTTGTCGTCTCAAGCCGACATTGTGCTTACAAAAACAACTGTATGTAAGCCTCAGTCTCCCATGGAACTAATAGTTCTGCGCTGTTGTTCTCCACCTAATTTGTTACTTTATTTCTTTACCCTCATTTCACTAGTGTTAAATATATGTTTCCGGTTATTGTTATTTGGTACTGAAGTGAGAATATGAAATGTTAACATCTACCACTGTCCATCTTCCCACTGCTTTGTGCGAAAGTTTTATGGTCAACCTTAGAGTTTATTTATGTACAAAAACTTGTTTGTGGTGAAACGTTCAGTTGTTCTATTTACAAACACTGGGCATACTGGTTACAAAAACAGTTCAATGCAACACGATTGGTGAGTTACATTTTTAAAGTATAGTGAACAAGAAAAACAAAACTTTATTGGTTAGAATGCTAGTCAACTATCACCTTAAATTCGTCAATGGTTTTTAAGATTTATTCTTCAGACAACATGTGAGGTTACTTAGACCAGAAGCCCGATGTGCAGAAATGCGCCCATGAAAAGTACCGTCAGTAATCATGGACAAAACAGCTCCGGTCAGTCCTTCGTGCAGGTTGCAATGAAAAGTAGAGTGAAACCCATCTGAAAATCTAGTTGAAAAATTAATGTGGTCAGTAAACAAGTAAGATAAAAAGGTGACCATTAAAAGTGTTCGATCCATCGAGAAGAAATGAGAAAACTCATGAGTAGTTGTTTAGCGGAAGCAACCATAGAACAGTGAAGTTGGTGTGATAACAAAACACAAGTCGAAACATCAATATTACAATGTGCTCAGGGTTAATCATTGTTAGATAAAGCTTCTAGTTAGTTGACAAACACAAATTTAGAAAATATAGATTAACAAAATACCTACTGTTAGTCCAACACTACAATAAATAAAATGCTTGTCTGGACTCCTGCAAAGATCTCATAACCTCTCTTAAGTCAGTTTTCAGGGTCAAAAGCGACCTGAGAACAGCGCAGTTCTCACATGCTACTTGACTCTGTCTACATGCAGACTTGCTGCTCATACGCTCAACCAACGTGAGTGAAGTGGTATACTGTAAATAATGTGGCTTAGTTCTCGAAACCGACGGACTGTGTGCACACAACCGAAGACAAACCATTTAACAAATCACCCGTTCACTTAATTAATAATAGGCCAAGTCTTACCACCAGGCTGATCGTCGGGGGGAAAAACTTGACGATCGCTTAGAATGCCTGAAATGAACTGATGCCTCATGACTACATCTCTGGAAGTTATCTGGAGGTTTACAAGCCTAATGACTCGGGTTAGAAAGAAACAACGATGGCTTGGATATTTCACAGTATAAGGTGAGAGTAATTAAGTCCATATATAACGTGTTCTCTATTCAACTGAAAGCAGTGATTTGGTCCATTGTGATTAAACTGCTTGAGGTTACATCTGTAAGTTCACACCGCAAGAACACTGACTATTAATACTGCGCATCCGGGGCGTCTATTCATTGAGAACTTATAATACTCTGGCTGGTCGGTAATATAATACATAGCGCATGGAAACTTCACTGTGGCTAGAACAAATTCACACAGACTGCGCATAAATAAATGCGTACGGTGTTCGGTATGCGATGCCTAATCAGACACAGAGCTGACATACATGATACACTTCGCCGGAACTCGAACATAAGGTATGCAGTAAAGTGTACCTTTTGGCTACCGAGGTCGAGAAGCAAGTCCAGGCTAAATTGTATCCGGTCAACTGTACTAGTTATACCCAATTTATGCAAAGCCCGGTTCGGCCAGCCGATTTTAACTTATTTAGTCCACGGGTTTTCCCCATAAATGTTCATGATGTTCACGAGCTGATCGAGTTCAGGACTATCTTAGCCAGCCTTTTATCTAATATTATTTTGGCGGAAAGGCGTCCAATAAAGCATAGAGTTTATTGTCCAACAAGCTAGGTACCATGCTATGCGCTCACTCGCGTTTATGAGTCAGAATTCCAATCCACAACACCCCTCGATTTCCGCTCACACGTCGTGTACACTTCTGCCGGGTTTATGTGTGTGATCGGTGCCTTCTATCAAGGGGTTTTCCGCCTGCCATTCTTCGCTCGTTGGTCTGATTTTGTTCAGCCATAACTTGT